>OY755046.1:33049323-33350323 GCA_963576565.1 Aspidapion aeneum | reverse complement strand
TCCATGGAGGGCCGTGAAACCAAAGAGGGTGATTTATTAAGTTATTGGGCGACAACCCTCTGCTAGCGCAGTCGGCAGGGTTCTCGAGTGAAGTAATGTGATACCATGGGACTTCGGGGATTGTTTCTTGAATACGACTTACGCGGTTTGCCACAAAGGTCTTCCACTTGTGAGGTGAAGATGTGACCCAATGAAGCGTGACCTGTGAGTCCGAGAACGCAAGAATTTCATCGATTACGAGTAATGATGAATAGGTGCGAATAACTAGTTCGAGTAAATCAGCTAATAAAGTAGCTCCAAGTAGTTCCAAACGTGGGATTGAAATAGTGTGTAAGGGAGCAACCCTTGACTTGCCCATGACTAGAGCAGTTTTGATAATTTTATTTGGTAATTCGACGCGAACGTATACGCAAGAAGCGTATCCTAGCTCGGATGCATCGCAGAAACCTAGCAATTGACATCGTTGAATATTATTCGAAAAAATATGTCTAGGTATACAAAGATTCGAAAGAGTGGTTAATTGATTATTGAATTGATTCCAAAGAGTTTTGATTGGATCGGGGGGTATTTCATCCCAATCAGTTTTGCATAACCAAAGTTTTTGCATAATCACTTTGGCTAAAAATGAAACAGGCGATAAGAAACCTATAGGATCCCAAATTTTAGCGATAGCCGATAAAATATTCCTTTTGGTGCAAGGTTTTTCACAAGGGGTACAAGAATAGGTAAAAGTATCTGTAGAAGGGTGCCACTGAAGGCCCAACACCTTAATCGATGTTGAAGAATCGTCTTCAAAGGTAACAGGGATCTGACAATCAGCGGGCGACAAATGTGAAAGAAGTTTCGGATTATTTGATGCCCATTTTCTTAATTCAAATTTTCCCAATTTAAGCAACGCTATGAGATCCTTTTGAAGTGATAAAGCACCTTCTAGAGAGTTAGCTCCACAGCAAATATCGTCCATGAAAATGTTATTCAAAAGGACCTGGGATGCTTCAGGATAATTCTTAGCCTCCAGGATGGCTAGTTCTCTAAGAGTTCTAATAGCTAAATAGGGACTTGAACTAACACCAAACGTCACTGTATTAAGCCTGTATTCCTGCAGGGGTTCATTGGGATCAAATCGCCAAAGTAGCCTTTGGTAGTCCCGATGAATTGGATTAATTTGAATTTGTAAAAAGTGCTGTTTTATATCAGTCAAAAATACGATAGAATAAAATCTGAATTTTAATAGAATTTCGGAAATATCGGCTTGTAATTTTGGTCCTATTAAAAGAGTTTCGTTCATGCTTAGGCCTTTCGAACCCTTAATCGAGGGGTTAAAAACCACCCGGAGTTTAGTCGTTGATTTGTCAAGGCGAAGGACTCCGTGATGTGGTAAATAAGAACATAACTGAGGTCTAGGTTCGGATCTTGGGATTAAAGACATGTGCCCGTTTTTGAGATATTCTCTCATAAAATCCGAGTACATACTATAGAAATTTGAATTTTTTATTAAGCGAGATTCGAGAGACAAAAATTGACGGTAGGCCACTGAATATGTGTCTCCTAGGTCAGGAGGGTCAATGTGACGAAAAGGCAAATTTACAGTAAATCGGCCCGAAATATCTCTAGTGGTAGTTTTTTGGAAAATCTCTTCACATCTCTTTTCTTCGGGTGAGAGAAACGTTTTTGACTTAATTGATTCTAGTTCCCAAAATCTGCGAATATTAAAGTCGAGAGACTGCTCACAGGAAGTAAAGTACGAATTGACTTGAGGTGAAATATTTATGCTTTGAGTTTGGCCCATCAAGACCCACCCAAAAACTGTCTCAAAAGCGGAGGGTAGGCCGTGAGGTCCTGGAATTCGTCCTGATTGGACGATTTCTGTGTAAAGTTGTGCACCTAAGAGTAAGTCAATTGGACCAGGGTTGTAAAATTGGTTATCTGCAAGCTTTAGATTTGAAATATAACTCCAATTGGATGAATCTACCTGTATTGAGGGCATATTCGAACAGAGTTTCGGTAAAACGAAGACTTGAATAGAGAAGGTAGGCTCTTGTTGGCCTAGGGCTCGAATAGTGCAAGTAGAAATGCCGTTAGTGGCCGATGAAGATTGATTTAGTCCCAGAACAGGGATCGAAATTTTGTTTCTTGGCAAGCCTAACCTGTTAAGACAAGCTTCGCTTATCAGGTTAGCTTGGCTACCGCTGTCCAGAAGTGCTCGGACAGGTTGGTAGTTACCCCGACTGTCCAGTACCTCTAATTTTATAGTCGCTAGAAGCACTGTCGTCCGGGGCGTCAAGGTGGATAACGAAGAGTATTGATTTGTAGATGTATTTGGATTCGAATTGATTTGAATTGAATTTGAACTGGGTTGAACAAAACTAGGGTTCTGTTGGCTAAGACTTGAATTTGAATTCTGATACGATAAGTTTGTGCCTGTGCTAGGCACGGCCACTTGATTTGAATTAAAACTTTGATTTAAGTTCGAATTTTGATTTGAATTTTGGCTTGAATTAACAAAGGATTGACTTGAATTCTGACGGATTGAATCTGTCGTTTGCGATAGATGAATAAGACTATGGTGCCTATGTCGACATACCCTGCAGTTATAGGTACTACTGCAGTCAATTACTTGATGATTTGAACGTAAACAGTTGATACATAACGATTGTTGTTTTACATAAGTAAAACGATCTGAAGGAGATTTGGAGATAAAAACACCACACTGCGAGAGTGGATGAAAAGAATTATTGCATAATTTGCACCTATAGGGTTGTTGGTTTTGTCGAAATTGAATATTGGATTGTTTATTTGATACTTGTGAGTGCGTATGCGCTAAAAAATTTGATGGAGGGCTTGATTTGTACTGATTATTTGAATAAGAATTATATTTTTGGTTACTAGAATTCGAATAATTTGGTTTTTGCTGTTTTGAAGTCGAAGGTTGCATTTGCGTATTTTGGGGAGATAGCTGTACTGTTTCAAGAGCACGGCATTGGTTAATAAGAAACTGAATTAGATTTTGACATGTTGGAATCTCGGTAGTACTATACTTTAATTCGAAAGCGGTTCTTGTGGTTTGATCGATTTTTGATAATAAAATTGAAAATAAACAAAAACACCACGACGTTACTGGAAATTCAAGATTTTCGAGCGCCGCAACATTCTCGGAAAAGGTATCTACCAAGACTCTAAGATCCTTTGCTGACTGGTTTCCCTTTAAAGAATTTGCATAGTAGATTGAGTTCCAGTAGGTACTGGCTAAAAGTCTTTTATTTTGATAGCGATCTGTTAATACCTTCCAGGCGATTGCGTAATTACTTGCCGTTAATTTTATAGAGCTTAAAATATTAAGTGGTTCGCCCTCAAGGAAGGTTAGCAAATGTTGAAATTTCCTTATATCGGAATAATTAGAGTTTTCGTGAACCAAACAAGAATAAACATCGTAAAAGGTTGGCCACTTTTTTACGTTTCCATTAAAGCAAGGTACCTTTAAAGGGCCCAGATCATCGCTACGTGAATAGTGTGAAGTTGCGGGGGTTAAATTTGAGTGAACTGAATCGGAACATAAACTCGAAAAAAGAACTTTAGCTTGGTGGTAGAATAGATCCGTATCTCTCCTAATTTTGTCTTGTACTTCGAATTCATCATCGTCGTCTTCTTTCAAGAGACCTATGATGTCATTATGAATGTTTTTAAATTGTTCATAGTGATCATCTAACGATTCGTAAAACGCCTTAAAAATTGGCAAGGAAGAACTATCTGATTTAGCTTTTGTTCCCAAGTTATACGTTTCCGTAATACGAGATATTGAAACTTTGCGTTGATTCTCAAGCTTTTTTAACGACATATTGTTAATTAAAAAAATAAAAAATATTTAAAAGGAATAAAACTAACACTTGACCCCTATTGACTTTAATCAGTCCAAAAGAGTCCGACAGCATATATTTTATTATCGATTTCTCGAATAAATGCAAAAACTTATCACAGCTGTTATCCTAGGTCGCGATCTTTCTCCCAAAATAAATGCACAGAAAACAACTTACTACCGTTTCTCTTATTATTTACAGGTAAATACTAATTCTACTAGATGTGTTTGTTTACCTGTTAAATAAGAATAAAGCATTCAACTCACAAGCACTTTTGTTGTTTTGAATAACTATAACATAAACAACTTTCGATTTTTGAATCAAAACAAACGACGTACGAAGTGCCAATTTCGGCTGCAATGAAATGTGGGTGGAGCAACCGTTAAGCCACGCAAGGGGGGACGGAACCTCCTTTCTAAACCGGACACGGCAACAAACGAATCAAAATGGCGAGGGTAAAAATCTAATATTTTTAGCAAACAAATTTTAAAAAACTATCTGGGTCGTGGAACCAGAAAATGCTGCTGTTTTGAGGGGTAGAGCCGCGGGACTGTAAGCGCGCTGGTCGTTTTATAAAATCTGGGTGCAAAAATCCTTAAAAGGACAATGTAAAAATATTAATTTTTCCGAGCCACACAAAGACAATATAGAGGATTGGCACTCACCTTTTCAGTTGTTTCCGTCGTCCAGAGGAGCTCCTCTCGCTGGCCCAGTCGTTGCAGTCGATCCACACTAGAATCACTTGTTTGTGTAATGGTTTAGTTTGATTTTCTAAGAATTTTATTGGATTTTTTGGTTAATAGAATTTATCACCATGCTGCGTGGTGATCTCGACAGAATATGACAGACGAATATTTTTTTGGTTACGCCTTTTTGTGCAGATTCATTTTTCGTAGATGGCGCTGGCGTTTTGCTTGTGCCAATCAAATTGAAATTGTGTGGGTTTTCCAAATACGGGAATTTGGCGCAAAATTTGAATTTAAAATTAAAGTTGCACGAACAAGATAATATACATTCACCATTTTTTTTATATACGAGTATAAAACAGTAAAATGTTATCAAAATCGTATATTTCTTAAAACTCAATTAAAAGTGTGCCTGACCATTTCGTAAATCAAACTTTAATATAAAGTGTTTAGGATGGAGTATTATAATCCAAGGGAGTATTCTGCTAAAAACTAAAGGGGACAGGTTTCTGAATTCTATAGCACTCCTAAAGGGGGGTTGCAAGTTCATAATCTATTTAAAAAAAAGAAATGGGGGCAGCTGCCCCTCCTTGTTCCACTTATTTTCTAATTACGCGAAAAAGAACAAGATGACAAAGCTTAAGCTTTTTATGAATTCTCTTGAAAGTGGTATTTGAATCATTTTATTTTAAAAAATCATTATAAATATTTTAAGACATATTTCTCTGCACCTACTTACATACTAACGGTTTGGCACAGATTTTTAAATTAGGTATGGTTTTGTTACTTTAATTTATATCAAGAATTACTCTTTCTGCTGTTGATTCCCCTACGTAAGATATTAAGGACTTATTGCAATAAAGCCGGTGCCGGGCAATATTCTAACAGTTATGCATTGAAAACTAACAGTTGATGTTTAAAAATTGACACCACAGACAAGGTTAAAAATAAGACGTTTGTTGGTAATCCATTACATAAGATATTAGGGACTTATTGCAATAAAGCCAGGCAGAATATATGCCAGGCATTATTCTGTTGATGTTTCAAAATTGACATATCACACTCGAAGTTCAAAATAAGCCGTTTATTTTTCTTTAATAAAGAAAGGCAGTAATAATTCCAGTTCTTATAATGAACAAAAGATCACAATGTGAAACTGTCAAAATATTACCTGGTTTTATTGCAATAAGTCCCTATCATAGGAAAAAGTTTCCTTATTTATTTCTTTTTAGATTTGTTATGTTATAAAGACCAACGAAACATTTTCGAAACATATGTTGCAAAAAAGGGAATCAGTAAAAAAAATGCTTTTCATGAAATCTTTACTAGAAACAAAAAAAAATGCTAATAAAGCTATTTTCGGTTATAAAAGACAAGCTTTTGAAAATACAAAATCAAGCTATTTTGAACACACAAATTTAGAACTTTTAGAGTTCTTATAAATTCCCTTGTTATCAAACAATCCAAATTCTATAATAAATTGTTTAAACCAAAGCTATTTTTTTAATAGTGGTTTCGTTCCCTCGGAATATCATTTTACTTAGACTTAATTAGGTATATGGATTGGCAGAAAAAAAAAACATTTTTTTTGGCAACGTTTCGATTTGTATTAAATCTTTATCAAACCTCAGAAAGCCACTTTTTTTCTTTGACCCAGAAAGAGCATTGATGCAAATTCTCATGCGCCTTCATACTTCTAAACCCCTTGAAAACTTTTAAAATTTAACCTAATACGGAAATGTATACGTGCATCCTTGAAACTGCTCAAGTGAAAAACTTTCGAGGATCTATTTCTACATTTTTGTTGATTTAAAGGACCCATACGTTATGTTAAGAAGGTGCTATAGTTTCAAAGAAAAGTTTGGAATTAATAGGTAGTAAAATTTGGCGGACATTCTTCACTTGTAATCAAGCAACAATTTTTGGATGTGGATAGTGTGTCGTTTGAAGCATGATTTTAGTTAGGCTTGGTGAGAGATTTTTGGCTGGTTTCGGAAATAGTTAGTAGGTATTCTTTTTTATTTAGACGCAATTAAAATTTGGTAACAATCTTAACACTCTTGTCTCAATAAATTGTCAAATTAATTTCACTGCTAACTATAAGTTCGTTCCATCAACGCGTGCGACGGTCATAAAACGGTACGAAAAATCCTTTTTGCGTTCCAGGTCGACGTTGTACTGTTATCGGACAGTCACTTTTCCGTTCCATCAAGCAACCTAAACTGGTTTCGGACTCCTCTGAAATACAAGAATTGCAGACAGGCGCATTAAAAGGCGCGGAAAAATTGTATGTAAAACACACACATTTCTAGTTTACATCACCTGATATAAAAATAAACCATAAAATTACATTAAATTTTCATTTGTCTGAGAAAATTCAAAAAACAGTGAATAACCCAAAAAATTAAAGTTTTTTCAAAATAAATTGAGTTTCACAACCAATTTTAACACATGACAAAATGCCGGGTAAGCCACGTAAATATACAAATATTTTTTAAATTTCCAAAAAAAAATGGTGCAACATCTGCAGCATCTGTTGATTTTTTTGCAAGAGCCTCTTAATTTTTATTACTAGGGGACTGCGTAGGTATACCACATGCAAAAAAGCTATACTGACCATAGGGTAGCGCTCTTGGAAAAAGAAAAACTAGTTTAGCACTCGTTACTAATCGTTACTCGACTACTAAGTAATTTTATATATTTGTTACTATCGTTACTTTGATTACTGTAACTGTATTCAATTCAATCAGATAATTAGTGCAAAATCCTCAGACTGTCGTTAATTCGAACATCATTTACTTGTAGGTATATTTTTGTTGTTGATATTATGGAAATATACGTATTTTTTGCCCAAAAATATGTGCCAATGCAACTTTTAATTTTTGGTATATTTAGTTTATTAGGCAGTCTGTAGTGGTTTATATTTTATGACTATAAATTAAATTAATGTAATTTTATCTGCATTTTAAAGAACTAAAATTCAAAATATATTATGATAATCCTATGTTATTGTGTAATCCTTTCTGTGTGCAACTTTAATTTCGTGCTCTCGAATTCATACGTTGCCTTCGATTTATCTTTACGCTAGACGGCCAAACCTACCCTTTCTTTTTAGTCACGTGACTTTGAATTTAACTCTCTCGCATATGATCTCATGTCTGAAGTAAATCGAACGGCATTCGGTTTTTGGACAGTTATTTGGTTATTCCATCTAACCTAGCAAAACGCACATCATTGGGTTTCGCTGTAATATTGACCAAATTGACTGCCAAGAATTTACAATCAAAAGTACTCTCGAAACTAAATTTCTTGGTATTCATTTGGATACTAACTTGAAATTTGAGTCCCACATATTTACACTTAACAAGAAATTAGCGTCTGGCTGTTATGGTGTTGTGTCTAAAAATTTGGGAGCAAATATTGCTAAAGCATTCTATTATGCTGTGATTCATTCTCACTTATCTTATGGACTACCATTCTGGGGCTGTTGTAGTCAGTATCTCTTCGAATCCGTGTTAAAACTACAAAAATTTGCTGTCCGATTCATTTCTGGTTCTTCTCCGAGAGATCATTGCAAACCACTATTCATACATTTTAAAATTCTAACTCTTCCGTGTCTTTTCATCTTGGAATCGGTCAGCCTTATTCATAAGACTCTCGCTCCTCAAATAACTCTAGATAACCAAAGTCGTTATACAACTAGACAAAGAAATCAACTACCACTTCCCATACCACATTCAACTTTTGTTCAAAAATCTATTATCTATCAAGGTATTAAACTTTATAATCATCTACCTGCAACCCTTAAAAAAATTTTTGCTGATTCCAAGTTTCGAAAGGAACTTAAAACGATTTTGCTCCATGAGGCATTCTACACAGTGGAGGAATTCCTCAACTTCCAATTTTAAATTTTTTGAAGAATGTATAGTTTTTTAACAGTATTTTATCCTATTTAAGTGGTTTTAAAAATATGCGGTTTGCGGATATCCCTGTCGATCAACCAACTTATTTTTATTTTTATTTTTATTTTTATTTTTATTTTTATTTTTATTTTTATTTTTATTTTTATTTTTATTTTTATTTTTATTTTTATTTTTATTTTTATTTTTATTTTTATTTTTATTTTTATTTTTATTTTTATTTTTATTTTTATTTTTATTTTTATTTTTATTTTTATTTTTATTTTTATTTTTATTTTTATTTTTATTTTTATTTTTATTTTTATTTTTATTTTTATTTTTATTTTTATTTTTATTTTTATTTTTATTTTTATTTTTATTTTTATTTTTATTTTTATTTTTATTTTTATTTTTATTTTTATTTTTATTTTTATTTTTATTTTTATTTTTATTTTTATTTTTATTTTTATTTTTATTTTTATTTTTATTTTTATTTTTATTTTTATTTTTATTTTTATTTTTATTTTTATTTTTATTTTTATTTTTATTTTTATTTTTATTTTTATTTTTATTTTTATTTTTATTTTTATTTTTATTTTTATTTTTATTTTTATTTTTATTTTTATTTTTATTTTTATTTTTATTTTTATTTTTATTTTTATTTTTATTTTTATTTTTATTTTTATTTTTATTTTTATTTTTATTTTTATTTTTATTTTTATTTTTATTTTTATTTTTATTTTTATTTTTATTTTTATTTTTATTTTTATTTTTATTTTTATTTTTATTTTTATTTTTATTTTTATTTTTATTTTTATTTTTATTTTTATTTTTATTTTTATTTTTATTTTTATTTTTATTTTTATTTTTATTTTTATTTTTATTTTTATTTTTATTTTTATTTTTATTTTTATTTTTATTTTTATTTTTATTTTTATTTTTATTTTTATTTTTATTTTTATTTTTATTTTTATTTTTATTTTTATTTTTATTTTTATTTTTATTTTTATTTTTATTTTTATTTTTATTTTTATTTTTATTTTTATTTTTATTTTTATTTTTATTTTTATTTTTATTTTTATTTTTATTTTTATTTTTATTTTTATTTTTATTTTTATTTTTATTTTTTGTGTATTCTTGTGTTGTGTATTTTTTCTTATTATTTATTTAACATTGTTTAAATCTACATTATAGAATGCATCTAAGTATAATAACTTATTTTTATGCATATAACTTTAATTTTTAAACTTCTTTATAAGCTTCTGCTTTTATTAATTTGTTTTGTCTATCTTTATTCTGATTTGTTCTATTTCATCTAGGCATAGTTTTATTTTACATTTTTTATTTTATATATAAACAATTGTTTTAAATATTTTATTGTTTTAAACATTTTTTAAATAATTTATATTTTTTGTTTATTTTATTTGTTTGTTTATATGATTGCTTTTGTACTATTTTAATTATTTGTTTCTTGCAACTTTGACATTATTATTTGAACAAAAATTATTAGTTAATTAGGTCAGTCTTAGATTAAGAAGTTTGCTTTGTCAATAAGGTGTAATTTTCCTTTGATAAAAAAGCATGTTTACTACTACTAACCCAAACCGTTTTAAAACAGTCCTCGTACTGCTCGTACTGCATTGCGTGCGCATTGGGATTTTTTGGACGGTTTTAATACTGCTTATAAAAACCCATGGCTATTTAAAATTCAGTTCTGTCAATTGCACTAATTGGGCCCAACCAAGGTGTGATTCCCGCTATGTATATTTAGGAGGGTTCTTATCTTATTTAGTTTTATTACTTAAGTCTTAAGACCTTTTTTGCTAAAATTTGGATAGAAATAATTTAATAACTTTTATCATTAGCAAAAAAGGCGCGGCAGAGGCTTATAAGACAAACTTATTTTTATACCTCTACAACCACTATCGGTTCGGCATAACAATGGTTAAACACTCTGTATACGTGTAAGCTAATAATAAACCAACGCTAACTAAAAATACGTCCAATACGTCGCGTGTTCGGTTAAAATACCGAGTAAACATCAGCGGAATTAGCCGTTTCGTTGGTACAAGGAAAAACAACTGAACAACCAACAACATTGACGGTGGCATATAGCTGCAAGAGGAGGAAATGCATCAATTAACCCTGCACAGGTACATGCTTTTAATTACCTTTCCACCAATGTGCCTTTTAGGATCCTAGAAGAAGAAATACGAGATAATATAAAAATTACTATAATAAACTTTGGTCTGCAATTAATTTCGATTTAATCAGAAGTTTCTCCATAAAATGCAACAAAACACAAAAGTTTAATTTAGTTTAACGGTAGCAGTTTCTGAGATTAAATGTCTTTGCTTTTCAAAAAAGTCCAAAACTTGCCGTCTGTATGCCTATATGTAACCAATTTGTAAACAGAGGTTTATAAGACAAACCTATTTTTACACCTCTACAACCACGATCGGTTTGGCATAATAATTGCTAAACACACTGTATACGTGTAAGCTAATAATAAACCAACGCTAACCAAAAATACGTCCAATGCGTCGCGTGTTCGGTTAAAATGCCGACTGAACATCAACGAAATTAGCCGTTTCGTTGGCACAGGGAAAAACAACTGAACAACCAACAACAGTGGCGGTGGCATATAGCTGCAAGAGGAGGAAATGCATCAATTAACCCTGCACAGGTACATGCTTTTAATTACTGCTTTGCAGGAATCGCGATTAGAGCGTTGACTCTAAATGCATGGAGCGCGGGATATTAAGAAAGGCCATACTCAGCATTTAAATTAGAGGAATGGGGTTTGAGCAAGGATATTATAGCGGTTACGGATAATAGATCATTAAAATGTCAACGCTCCTTGCAACTTGGGACTAAGACAATTAAATGAATTAAAGCTGGTTGGTACAAACGTTAGAAAGCACTTGGCTTAGGCTTTACATGTATTATCATCACGCAAAAAGCTTGATAATACTACTACTACTACTACTATGTCGGTTTAGAACATTCATCAACGTTGTCCGACGCCTATTCTCCACCTCCTTCGATCCTGGAAATCATCTTCTGTCAGGTTTTTTTGACTCATTGTTCTTTGAATTGACTGTTGCTATTTTAGTTTAGGACGCCCTCTTTTTCCGTGCCCTATTGGTTACCGTTCTAGAACCTGCTTTGGTAATCTTTCGTCGTTTATCCGTTGTACATGGCCGTACCATATCAGTTGTCTCTTAGTGATATCATCCATTATGCTTCCCTCGATTCCCATTCTTTCTTTTATGCTCTCATTTCTTATGTGATCTGTTCTAGATATTCTCATTGATCTGCTCATTGCATCCATATCGACACTTTTCATTTTTGTTTTGTATTTTTCTGTTACGCGACAAGTCTCTATTCCATACCAAGCTTGATAATATAAGGCATTTTGTTCTTGCCAAAAATGTTGTATGGTTATACGAGGGTTGTCTTTTAAGTTTTGCATATACAGCTGGAATAAAACAGTAAATAACTTTTAAAGACTTTATTGTTTCTCGAAGTATTCTCCACAAAAATTAACTCATTTTTGCATGCGCTCAGTTGTTCAAGGGGTAATTCCACTTGTTTCTTGGTACTGTTAAAATAGCATTCTTGAGGGCGTCGACTGCTTTCTATGGCGACTGAAATCTGTGACCACTCAGCTAATTTTTGATTTTAGGAAAAGTATCGAAATCGTCGGGACTTAGGTCGGCACTGTATGGAGGATGATCTGACAAACTAAACTTTAATCAGCATATATATCTTCTTAACTCTAAATTATCATCTGCATGCTTTGCTATAAGTGTAGTTAAGAGAGAACTAAACTTTGAATCAGCCCGAGCTACTTACTTGAATCCCAAATGAGATATGGGATTGCATTCTGGGGACTTTGTTGTGTCACCTTTTTTGAGTCTGTCTTTATTCTACAGAAGCAGTACGCAAACTATTTAATGTCAATCCTCAAGAATATTGTAGGCCACTTTTTAAAATGACAGGGATATTAACATTACCGTGTCTTTTTATTTTGGAGACAGTCAGCCTGGTTCATAAAAAGAAGCTTCAAGAACCAAATGCTCAAACTGGTCGTTACTATACAACTCGTCAATCTGAGAACTTACCACTTCCAATACCTAGGCTAGCTTTGACAAAACATTCCTTGATTTACGAAAGTATAAAATTATACAATCATTTACCCATCGCATTTAGACAAACTCAAGATTTAAAATTATTCAGCAGGTTAGTAGCTTTGAATCAAAGGCTTACTATAGCTGTAATGAGTATTACACAGATAGGCTTGAGACAGAAACATAACATAATTTGAGTAACTTTATTGTATTTTTTTTTTGTAGCCTGAATTTTAAATTTAGTTTTAATTTTAGATTAACATTTTAATTTTTTTAAAAAGTAGCTTGGTTCCTGCTTTTTAATCTGTTGACTGTGCTGTTATAATTTCGTATGTGTGCATATTCATAGTTGTCCATATTTTACAGACATATAAATAATTAGGTACCATTTTAATTTATTTTAACTTAAACATGCTCATTCGTATTTTATTAAAATTGCGCATGACGTACTAATCGGCAGTAACAGTTCTTTGATCTTCAAGAGGAATTGCTATATGACTTGCTTTTTAGACAAATGTAGCGACCCTCTTTTTAAATAAACTTCGAGAACAGATGACTTTTGTTGTTTTGACTTTGGCACACCCAAACAGACGACTGACGTTTATTTTCGGGTTCATATTAGTAAATCCACGATTCGTCACCACTAACAATGCTGTACATGTTTCTTGCCTCAAAGAGTTTTCTGACACTAACTGACCTTAGGTTTTTTCTGTTCTTCGGTTAACAGATGCGTTATTCAGCGGAAAAATAATTTTCTTACCTCTATTTCTTTATGCAAATATTTTTGAATTAAGATTTTTGAAATCCTTAATGAATCCTCAATCTCGCCATTTGTCACTTGTCGATCTTCCGTGATGAGCATGCGCGATGTTTTCCTGGGTGGCCGCCGTTTTTGGTGCACCTTGCCTTGTATCGTCGCTAAGGCTAATCCGTTGACGCTTTAGTTCTCCATACCAACGAGAAACTACCTCGTGCTTCATTACCGTAAACAGAAGTCAACTCGGCAAAGCACTGATATAATCAAGTATAAAATTATACCTCGAAAATGTTATCTGTTTAACTTAAAGAATTCATTGTAGCTATAAAACTATAATGTATTGCACTGAAATTTTAAATTTAGGTTAGGTAAAGATTGAGGTTAAATTTTAGTAACTACAATCGATCAGTGTCGCCCTTTATGTTCCTATAGGCAAAATATAAAATTAAGCCCTGGTATAAGCAGGCTTCAAAGTAAAAAAAAATAAAATGAGCAGACTTTGAAATCGCCGACGAAGATGAGTAAAGGAAGAAAAAAATTCGGAAAGCGAATTTTTTGCGGCCATCCCTTCCCAACCAACTTTCCCAAACGGGAATTAGAGATAACTCCTAAAGAGGTAAACATTTTAGGTTAGGTTTTAGAGGTCATCTGTTAACTCTTAGCCAATTTTGATCTAGATTGTTACCTCTTTTACAACTGAAGTTGGGAATCAGTGTCAATATAAGAGGTTATATTTTTACATAAAATAACAATACATTTTTTTCAAAATTTTTTTCGCATGTTCGGTTAAATTGATGGATTTTCTCCTCATTGGTGGCAGCCAAAAGGCACAACAAATAGGGTTGCAGCATCCTAAAAGTCTTAAGACGCATATTTCGTGATCCAACGACCCTAACAACAAATACTGCCTGGCTTTATTTCAATAATTCCCTAATATTTAAAGTGGATAGATAAATTAAATAGTATTTTAACTTTGTTCTACTCTACATTTGACTTCAGTGGTTTCGAAAATAGCGGAAACACTCAAAATGTTCCGCCGTACTAGTTGCTTGGCTTGTGTTTGAGCAAACCCTCAAAACAGGAAGATTATTATGAAGTGAGTTACTCCCTCAAAACAAAAGTTTAGGCACTCAACGAGGATATATGCATTGAGTAAAATTGCATAAAGCTCTTACGTCAAACAATAGTTTAAAATTAAAACTTGTTTAAAATGTCTGGCTGTATCCAAAGTTCTTTCTACCTTTATTTGAAAGCAAAAATTTATGTGTGTTTGTTTTTAATTTAAGCGATCGTTGAGTTTATCAAACTCTCAGAAAAACCATTCTGTTGCAAGTGCTTTTTAGTTTTTTAGATTTCTATGTCAATTCTTTATAATTTATTTAATTCTTTTTATCTGTAATATCTACACAGCACTATAAAATATTGACCCACACAAGTGACCAAAACCCGATCATTTTCATCGTCTCTTTTTAAAAAACTGTTGCTTCATTTTGTCCTGAGTTTTACATATAATTTTCAACAAGTCCAATTTACATTATTATACTTGATGTTGTATTAAAGTGACATCGCGTCATCAAAACCTTGATGGGCGGGAGGGGAGTAGACGGGTACGCACGCACTTCCTTTAATTTTTTTATTGATATTGAAAAATGAGGCACTGCACTAATTAGTCATTAGCTTACTATTTTACTTGCTTTTTATTAATGTCTTCTTTTTTTCATTAGAAAGGAATATACTCTTATCTGGTTGTTACGAACATATTATTGATTTAGCCGGGCTTTGACGATTTCTATTCGTTGTTTTGACTGTTTATGTCAAACAAATTATGACGGAGCTTTTCACAAAACAAATTACGGTTTTTGCAACTAAATCAATGTTTGCGCACATTTTAATATAATTTTGGATCCTCTTTTATGTTTCGGATCTTTATTTATGAGGTAAGTACCTATTTGATCTCTCCTTTAAAAGGTCTTAGTATTTTATCATTCGAACATTAAACCCCGAGCGCATGTACAAAGTGAAACACTAATTTTTTAAGGCTTCTTTACTTAGATTTTACCGCAAAATTTGGTTTACCATAGCTATGACGCGGTGCCACTTATATACAACATCAACTATAGTACAATCACCAAAATTTTTTAACATATTGTTACAAAGTTCCTTGTATCATCTGTAGGTGCGGAAATGATCCCGGAGCAATTCGGATTTAATAAGATGTCATCAACAGAAATCAATCTTGTCACATACGGAGACTTTTTGACAAACGCCTTGGAAGAAGGTCGTGAGGTATACACTATATACAACGACTTCTCCAAGGCGTTTGACAGCATCAATCATGAAGTCTTAGTTAAAAAACTAGAGAGACTTGGCATCTCAGGCTCTCTTCTTTGCTGGGTGACCTATCAATAGATATCTTAATATCTTATGGAAAGGATACAGGAAGTCCATATTAACAACTTTACTTTTTCTCAAATCCTAGTGTCATCGAGTTTGCATTTGGATCCACTGCTCTATAACCTGTTCATAAGCGATATTAGTTTTTGCTTCCTAGACTCACTATTTCTTCTTTTTGCTGATGACTTAAAATTATTCTTAGAAAAGCTGTAACCCCTAATGATGGTCTTGTACTGCAGGATGACCTTGACAGACTGATCCAGTGGTGTCAAACTTATGGTATGGATGAATCTCAATGAATCTAAATGTACAGTAATAAAAGTCCACAAGACTGGAACCTTTAACACTGGACTAATTCACTGGACTGTGTGAACCTGATCAGTGATCTGTGTGTTTTGATGAGTGCAAACCTTGATATCACACCACACAATAATCAGATATGCACTTCGGATGCTTGAGTTTGTAACACGTAATGCAAGGGAATTTTTTAACATCAGCTGCATCAAAATTCTGTAATACTTATATGTTCTCACACATCTCAAATGTGCTGCATCAGCATAGAGTCCAAACTATGCCAGTTATATCCATCGTCTTAAAAACATTCAGCGAAAGTTCTGCAGGTATATAAACTATAAATTTTCTAACAATGAAGAATTTCATTACTCCCAACTCTGCCGACCCTTTTGTTAACCCTTTTCTCTAGAAGGACACAAAGAGACCTTAAACTGATCCACAGAATCATAAACTCTACAATTGACTGCCCCTGCTTAACTTCAAAAAATGTCTCTACATCCTGCAACACTCGTAGAACTCAAACTTTTCATTAACTGTTTCATAAAACCAACTAAGCATTTCTGTTTCTGTAATGAGCTGAGTGACATTGATTTCTTTGAGCCCTATGAACTATTTGTGAGTGCTCTCTCTGGCCTTTCTTTTTAAGTAATTTAGGTTATTGAGGCTTGAAGTGATTTTTTTGTTTTGAAAGTTACTCGTCCAAATTTTATATTTTTCTTTATCTAATTTATTTTGATTTTGCTTAGTTTATATGTATTAACTTGTTGCTTTTCTATTGTAAAAAAAATTAAATTTTTATCATACGGAAAATAGCTTAAAACACCTAAGTCAATTTTATTTAGTAAGAAAAAATACCTGCAATAAAAAAAGTAATATCTAGAAAAGTGGCGGCAATCGAAAAGCAAAAATGTTTTTTTCCTTTAAATATTATATAAAACTATTAATCTGTACCAAAATAAAATGTGCTAGTTATAAAATTCGGTAATAGTGCAGATATAAAAAAAATGTTTTTTTGACTATCCCCCATATATTATTTAATAAATTGACAAGAATGACACCACAAATGAATTTGTCTGTATACCTTTACTGAGTCATTTTTATGCTCAACTAATTTTTTTCATACCCGAAAATGACCATTTAACGAACTTTGATCGTTTATATCCCAAAAACTGTACATAGAAAAACTTAACTTTATTTACATTTTTTTTAGTTACATATTCTACTATAACATACCAAAATTATAGCCAATTCCACTGAGCCAAAAATTTTCCATAAGGCCTGTGTAAACGGGTGCGATGTTCCTTATATGGTTTAGGTACCTTCAGACTGTATAAAACAAAATGTCAAAAATAATAACCAAAAAATAAAAAATCAATGTCAGGCTTCGCTTTCTATAAAGCTTGCCTTTACGATGAGTGTCTTTACATCTACTGAGTTTGTGGAATATTTTCTTTTGTCACTCAGTACATAGAAAAACTCTCTGGACTACACAAAGAAATATTTTGGCTTAAAGCTTTGGCTCAAAGATATACCAATAAAAGCCTAAATTACCAATACCTTTCTTATGGTAGAGAGTGCAACCAATAAGCTTCCCTAATCCCTTTATAGCATTTTGACAGATTCACGGTATCTGGATTAGAGCTTCATCGATCTCCCTCTCTTCAAGAAGCAGTGTCAGGACTGTCAGGTGTGTGGAAGTCACATTTGTATGGGTAAACGGGACAAAAATATTTGTTGTATTTTTTTTCAAATTTCTTTGAATAAAAGACAAATTTTGATAATAATAAGCTATTTATTTAAAAATATCTTTATAGGTTGTTACACAAGTAATTAAAATAACTATATAAGTATACTGTAATCCGATTATCGATAATTTTCAAGTTATTTAGTATTTTCCATTTTTTCAAAAATACGTTAAAACATAAGCGTGTAAAAAAATCTAAAGCTTTTCAACTCACAACTCTGTACATATTTATTTTGGTTTATCTCCATTGTTTTAATGTAGAAACTATTTCCACATAGGAAGTTCCGTAAAAACAACGACGATATGTTTTTTATTATTTTTAAATACGGTAAACGCACACATGGTTAAGCGTATAATCCAATATGAAATTAATTTCCACCTACGAAATTTTATTGTTGGAAAGCTGTGAACCCAGGAAAACACTGTTGAAACCCGATACTCGTAGCAACGCCCCCTAATTCCCTAGTTACTAGAAATACATGTTTGGAATATACCTTCATTTCATACTGGTTTAGGTAAACATACAGCAACAACAAAAATAATTTTAGTTAAGGTGGCTACACACACAACTGCAAGCTTGACAAGCATGCATGCACAATCTTTTTCTACAAGCATGCCTAATTTACCTTCGCCACCACACGGTACATGCGTGCTTGAACAAGCTTCAGTTTATGCCGCGAAAATGTCTGATTCAGACGACGACTTGCTGGCTTTGGCTGCTTTTTACCCTATTTATCAAAAAAAAGAAATGTGATGTGTGGTGTAAAGAGTGGTTACTGAAAAGAAGAACCTACTCCCATATTAATTTACTGTGTCAATTGAGGATATATCCGCAATATTCGCATAATTATTTCAGAATGGCTGAAGAAACTTATCTTAAGCTTTTGTCACTCATAACACCTTAAATTAAAAAGTAGGACACGATTATGAGACAACCTATATCTCCCCACGAAAGATTAACAGCAACATTACGATTTATCGCGACCGGAAGGAGCTATGAAGATCTTAAATATTTAACTATAATTTCAGCACAAGCTCTGAGTTATATAATTCCTGAAACGTGCCAAGCTATTTTCGAGGTGCTAAACAGAGATTTTTTAAAGGTAACTAATTGTTTGTACAAGCCGGATAATCATGTGGTACACACGTATCGTTTCGCTTTCGCAAGCATGGCTGTCTATGCTTGCATGATTGAAATTCAAACAAGCGGCTTGCACAATTAAAATGCTTGCGCTAAATTTCCCTACAGACGCTACAGTTTGCATGTGCAAAAAGATTGTTCATGCATGCTTGTCAAGCTTGCAGTTGTGTGTGTAGACACCTTTATAGACACCTATCTTAAAATTAATTTTTCAACGATTGCCGTACTGAAAATCATATTTTCCACACTTATTTTAATATAAAAAGTTACTATTCATTGTTTTGTCAGCGGTAGTTGTGTGTGTATGTTAGAAACATAATTTTAATGAGTATTTTAGCATGCTTAAATGTAGCAAAATGTGAAATAGCTTAAAAAGATTTAAAAAAATATGTGAAGTAATATAAACATTGAATAAAAGTTATAGTGCCAATGGGAATTTCGTGTTGGTAATTGAGAAATAAAAGAGAAAAATATTTTCTTGGCCGAACTATTATTGCCTTGCAGATGTAATACATTTTTGTACTTTCTCACTGGTTAATCTTTTCGCTTCACGCTACATTTCTAGTTGCTTACATACTGCTACAAGAATAATCCGAGTACGGCGTTTTATACAAGAAAAACTATTTGGTAGACTTCTACTTCCACACTCCTGTACGTGCTGAGCACGCTCATTGGCTGTCGGCTCTCCTGTTTTCTCGCATACATTTTTTCTGCAGCTTTTCTTTGATGATTGATGATTCATATGTGAGTGGGTCTTGCAGCCCTTCCACTACGACCACCAGTGGGTCTATTTTGGCTTACTTTTAAGTGGTTTCTTACCACTGTATTCCTAATCCTCCAAAAACGTTAGCTTTCAGTTTGGGTGAGACACTGTTCAGATCTTCTGAATCAATTTGAGGTTTACCGAAAGTGTTTTTCCGTAAACGTGCAATAGCCGTACTTTCGCAAAATACATGTCTAACTGTTTCGTTATCCTCCATACAGAGTCATCATTCGGCCTTTTCTATTAGTCCCATTCTGTGCATGCATACTCTTAGTCGACAGTGACCTCCTGTCTGATAAGTCTAATGATATTCCTGGCTCTCTTTCGACAAGGTCCTTTAATGAAGTCTTTAGAGTGAGCTAGTTCTGGTATATTTATCCAGTATTGTTGGAAGCTATTCTCCAGCCTTTTCAATATGCCGCTTCCGTCGCTGCTTGGTCTGCGGCCTCGTTTCCCTCGTGTGTAGAATACCCTGGTATCCATTCTAATAACACATTGTTAGCGTAACCAAGCGCATTTAGCTTCGCACGGTTCTCGATGAGACCTTATAGAAATCAAGCGCTCTTAAGGCTGCTTGACTGTCGGAGAAGATTTTTATGGTCCCATTCGTGGTCAGTGATCCACAGTTCAATGGCTTAATTGTTGAAGCTAGTGGTAGTACAAAAGTAGAACCCTTAGAATTAGCAAGTAACCTTTAAAGTGACGCTAACTTTTTTCCTACCCAGAAAACATCTCCGTATGTGTCCATTTGATCCTATTCTTGGCCGAATCTTCTAATGAAGGGAATAAATCTGACCAGACTTATAGCCCTCTAATTCCAACTCTTCGAACTCGAATTCTCCCTTTTTATGCCTTTCGTACTGTGCCAAAAAGTAAAATGTTATTTATTTTGTATGACTGTACTTCATTTCTCAATGTACAGTGTCCTTTAGCACTCCAAGCAGAAAATTCACTTTTCGTATTTTCCTGCCCAACGTACCCAATTCATTTTGGTTTTGATAAAGCCGCTAAGACTAGTTTTTTAACCTACATTAGTTAAAACTGGTCTAGAACTTTTAAGGGCCTATATATATATTCCTCTTATGTCAGTCCCAGGGAATATCCTCAAGTAATTTGACAGTTTAAAAGCCCTAGCCCACGTGAGGGTTCGACAAGTATATGCCCTGATCTCATCTTGGTGAAATAGATTTTTCATTACTGTGATACCGATTTGGCCTAGAACCCATAGAAGCTTGAGGTCGTTTGCCACGAACAGTCCTAATTGTTTTAAGTCCTAAATAAACGACAGTATACCGGTTTTCTTTAAATATATTTCTGCACTCTGCATCTCTTCGGTAAGCCTAAAACCCTCTCGTATACTGTTGGGGCTGCATTGGACTATATTACGTATTTGATTGCGTACGTCATTATGTATGGTATTTTTTAATATCTTGTAGGGCGAATTTTATGCTTAACATTCCGTATCTTTAATATTTTTCATCAAAAATAGCCAACCCTGCATGAGTGGCGATGTCGATAGTCTCTTTTGGCAAACTTCGAAGGCCGAAATACTTTAAACTAATCTGGAGACCAATAATTTTGATTTATAGCTTGTTTTATCTGGACTGGAGGAAATCCAAATTTATCCTGTATTTCCAAAGGCGCAACAAAAACGTATGATCTTAAAAAGTATACGCGGCAGTGTCGCAAATTTAAAATTCAACTCCACCGTGCAAAAGTCAATATAGGTATTTGGCGAGGACACATAATATGTTAAAAACATTTCCTCGATAAGTAAAGTGATACTTAATTTGTGTTTTCTTATAATTATATTTCCATATGTACCACCTAAATTCAGTCAAAAACGTTTTCACTGCAAGGCAAAAATAAGTTTACTCCTTTAATTTTCATTAGCTATAAACAAAAAATTGGAAAAAAGAAAACTTCTCTTAGTCTTCTTTACTAGTGATCGACCTTACAGACCCCCTGCAAATAATTTCTATACGCCCAATGCATAAAGAGGGGGTTGAGTACTGTTGCAGAAGACTAAGAGAAGTTTTTTGTTGTGTAATTTTACAAAGCTTCACTAAGATAAATAAACTACTTTTAAAATTTGAGTTTATAAACAAAATCTATTTACAGGTTTGATTTTTGCTGCTGGCTCTAAATTTATTTTTAAGTAAGAGTAATTCCACGCCAAATCATCCAATGGGGGTAGCTGCCATGTCACGAAAAAAATCCAAATTTTGATAACATGTATTAGTGTCCTTAGGAATACCAAATTAACACATTTTAATTTTTAATGTTGCCTCTTATATTTTACAGGCCACTTTAAAAGTAAAAAAAAGAAGAAAATCAGTTGTGGCCTTATTTTTTTTATTTCTATTGTATTTTAAGTCTTATGTAAAAACAAATTTATCGGAAGAAATCTATAATATTGGTTGGATAATCCTATAGAGAAAAAAAAATTAACCTCACTTTTTTGACATGGCAAAAATAGTTTTAAAAAAATAGTATATTTTATGATTTTCTCGATTTTTAATTATTTACACCGGTGCGGTATATGGTCCATCAAAAAAAAGTCTATACGCACATTAAAGCATAGTGGCTTGACTATCATACAAGGCAAATGAAAAATTTCTAGGTCTATTGCTTTCAGCAACAAAATTTTTTAAAATTGGAAAAACCCCAAAAAACTCAGAATTGGCACCTTTTGACTAAAAAAATTGTCATGTCTATCTATCTATGTACTTAAATTTGTAAATGTAACAAGTTTTGACCATCTTTTGAAAGACGAAACATTTGAAATATGTGCGTCTTTTTGCCAGGATCTTAACCTTTTCGTATTTTGCTTATACCGTTCACCTTATTCAGATTTTAAGGATTTTTTGGGACGTCTTGATTCTTTACTTTGTTCAATTCCTTCGAAAGCAAAAATCATTCTTGCGGGTGATTTAAATGTGGATTTTAACATTAAACACAATAGGGACACTATAATGCTTTTGAATCTTCTGACGGCATATGGTCTATCTATGCATATTTATTCGCCTACAAGAGTTCCAGATAAAAGTGCCACTATAATTGACTATGTGTGTTCCAATTTTAATGATGTCAATTGCTCCGTTTTTCCTTCCAATTTGTCCGATCATGAAGCGGTTAGATCCGTTTTACTTTGAAAGTATCAGCTCAAAAAAAAATAATAATATAATAAAATATATATAAATTATAATAACCAAAGCTTTACTGATTTTAAAAGTAACTGCAATAATGTCAATTGGGAGGGGGTTAGTAGAGCACCAGATCCCTTAGATACTTTTCATCGCGTATTGCTGGACAATTTAAAGCGGGCCTTTCCTTTGCGATGGGTAAAACCAAAACGCCCTAATTTAAAACATTGGCTTTCTCAAGCGCTAAAATTATCGTCAAAAAACCTGCGTTGCTTAGTTCACCCAAAGAAATTTTTTAAAGAAAACTGGTTCATTATATACTGCAACAATTACCAAAAATTATTAAAAAAATTAAATAGAATTGCAAAAAAAGTCTATTATCAGAATAAAATAAATCACGCAAAAAACAAACAGAAAGAAAGTTGGAACATTATGAATAATATTTGTAACAAATCTAAAAGCAACCAAGAAATAAAAATTATTGTTAACGAATTAAATAAGTTTTATTGTAGCATAGCCAATACTTTAACAAAGGATCTCCCTTCAAATGAAGATCCTCTTGACTATTTATCAGATATATCTGTCTCCGGCTCATTTCATTTTTACCCTGTTGCGCCTGAAGAGCTGATTGAAGCGTGTAGGGAAATTTCTAATAAAATATCTTGCGGAGAGGACGAAATATCGGCTGAAATTTTAGTAAAACTACCTGAAAGCGCTCTTGCAGATCTTTGCAGTGCTATTAATGACTCATTTGATAGAGGATCTTTCCCAAGCTGCTTAAAATCCTCACTAGTTATTCCAATTCACAAGGGAGGTGAGAAGAATGTTCCCTCTAACTTCCGACCCATTTCCCTTCTTTCAACTTTATCAGAGGTTATTGAGAAAATGGTTAAAAGGAGAATGTGGGGCTATCTTATCAAATATATATTGATAACCAATAAACAATACGGCTTTCAGACTTCCAAGAGCACCCACGATGCAATATTCGCATTCCTTGACAGAGTTTATTTCAATCTTAATGGCGGTGAGGCTGCCGCGGCGGTGTTCTGCGATCTGTCAAAAGCATTGGACTGCGTGGATCACAGTATACCGCTGCGAAAGCTGGAACGCTATGGGTTTAGAGGTAAGGTGCTGTCATGGTTTGAATCATACCTGACCTGCCGCAGTCAAACGGTTATCAGCTCCGATATGCGCTCCTCTTCCCTGGGGATAAATTGCGGGGTACCCCAGGGCTCTGTTCTCGGGCCCCTAATGTTCTTAATTTATATAAACGATATTACTCGGCTTAAAATTACGGGTTTGTTTACATTATTTGCGGATGACACTTCTGTCCTCTGGCACCATAAAAATGTCAACATTCTAAAGAATTTAATTTCTGAAGATCTCGCAAGAATAAAAAACTGGTGTAATGCAAATCGTCTTTGCTTCAATGTTGATAAGACCAATATTTTGTGCTTTAAATGTGACTTACAAGATATAATCCTTGAAGATGAACCAGTTCAAACTCTTACAGTTAACAAATTTCTAGGAATACACATAGACAATGAACTCAGATTTAAAGACCACATCTATAAATTGAGTAAAAAACTTTCCTCCGGATGTTTTGCGATAAGATGTTTGAGATCTGAGCTGGGAGAGGATGTAGCAAGAACAGCATATTTTTCACTATTTGAGAGTCACTTGAGGTATGAAATTCCATTCTGGGGTGCAACCAGTCTACATTTATTAAAAATAATTTTCATCCTACAAAAAAAAGCTGTTAGATTTATAAGTAATGTAAATCAAAGGGAATCCTGTAAATCTCACTTTGTTAAACATAAGATCCTGATTTTGACATCTCTTTATATTGGAAACTACCAGTTTAGTATTTAAAAATTCCACCACTCTAATTGATTTGAGACACACTCAGAGGTTCTTTATTTATGGGGGTCGCAAGACAGAAACCATATTATGTACTTACTGAATATTTTAATGACCAGATTCTTTAGCATGGATTGCATTGACTGTGATGTAACCAAACCAAATTTTTCATTTTAATTAATATTTTAATTTTTGTTACCATTTATTATTTTAAATAATTACTTTTTTTAGTTTTTTACTCCTTTTTACCAACATATATTTTATAAATGTCTGAAAATGCCTTGGCAATCTCTTTATCATTTTTTTTTAAATTTATATTTATATATGTATATCTGCGACTGTGATGTAACCAAGCAAAATTTTTTTATTTTAATTAAGACTTTTTTTTTCTTCTTTTTTAATAATGACTTTTGTATTTTTTATTTTTATATATTTTTTACTTACATATATTTTATAAATGTTTGAAAATGTCTTGACAATATTTTTATCGTTTTGTTTTTATTAATTGTGTTTCATGTAAATATCTCAAATTTTTCTTTAAAATTTTTATTACTTTTTTATATTTTTTTTCATGTTTTGTTTGTGTATTCTGTGACATGTTTTATAAATGTTAGCAAATGTCTTGACATAATTTTTATCGTTTTGTTTTTAATAATTGCCTTTGAAGTAATTTTATAAATGTATTGTTGGATATATCTTTTTTTTGTTTATATTTTTGTTCTTTTATTGTTTTAATATAGGTACTAAGTTGACATGGACCTATATTATTTTTATTTGACACTTAATTAACTAGATAGGCTTTTGATTTTACTATTATTATTTTACTATTTTTACCTTTAACTTAGTATTAGCCTGCTTTGTCGAAAATTTTACTGACAATGAAGTATTTTTGATTTGATTTGATTTGATTTGATATCTGTCTATTAAAACTTCGCTTGTATCTTGGTTTACTTGACAATGTATCGCCTAAATAAAAAAAAAATAAAAAATCTGGGTCTGTCATTTTAACATCAACTTTTAAGCTATTTGGTTAAAGCATGTAAAAAATCAAATTTTTTTATTGAGTCGCAAAAGGAAAAAAATTATGTATAGAAATCATCGTCAGGGGATCTTATTTATAGCCACATACTGTTTTGCCTGCCAATCTAGTTTGTGGGTTCAAATCCGATCTTCGTACACTGTCGGAATTTTTTTTTAGTTTTAAGAATACATTTTTGGTGAGACACGGACATTAATTAGTTTGTTTCTTTGGTAAATGAAATGGTTCAGGTTTAACAGTGGCGTACGCAGGAGGGAGGGGGGCTGGAAGCCTAATCTTTCCAAAGCCATTAAATAAGTTCCCCTAAATATTGAATTTTTCTGAAAGAAGAAATAAATGGTTTTCCAGGACTTTGCTTTTACTCAAGCCCCCTCTCCCAACCTCCTTGGAAAATCTCTGCATACGCCACTGAGCATTAAAAAAACTAACTACAAAACTAGCGCATGGTAAAAGCCCATGTGATGCGTTTGGAGGTACTGTGAATCGATTTGTTTTACATTAAAATCTCAAACAAACAACAACTGGACACTATTCTTTCACTCCTCTGGATGATTAAACAATAGATGCTAAAGCTTTAAGCTCAGAAAAAAAATTTGTTGGGTTTCTGAAATTATAGAACTCAACTACTTTTCCGATTTTTTAAATATGACAGTAGGTAACTACTAAGAAAGTAAATAAACTTTTAAAAAATTTGTGTAGTGACCTTATGAAGAGAGTTTAGATCATAATTGATTGAACAGTGCTCATATAAATAAACTTTACCTTCTGATAAACCTTAATTTGCAGGGGCCGATCTAGAAACTTTATTTTGGGGGAAAATATCATAATAAATATTTTACAAAACTATTTTGCATAGTGACCAGGAGGTGTATTCTGTGTATCAAAACTGAGTAAAGTTTCCGATTTGGGGGGGCATCCCCCCCCGTAGATCCACCTGCCTGTAATTTGTGATGCAATTTAACATCACTAAAAATATTAAAATAACAAAAAAATGTGTAGTGACCTTAAGGATTACAGACCCAGATTTTTTATTCTTGTTTTTAAAAGTATATGATACAGTGAAAAATTTACTCTGCTTGATTACCACCAGCACCCCGATAGACAGGGTCATTTTTAATGCTGAAGTTGAGGAATTTCCCAGACATTCTTAACTTCTTCGTGGAACTCCAAGGTAACGTCTACTTTTTAAATATAATTTATATATAGTCCTTGAGTATAGCTTTCCAACACTGTATCAAAAATTTAAGAAAACATTACATTTATACCTCAAAAAAATATGAAAACTTCGAAAATTTCTTTGTTTTTTGGATATTCTCTAAATTGCTCTAATTAAGCCAGTATAAAAGATTTTGCTAAACATCACATTTTTTTGAAAAATACTTTTATGCATGTTTTCAAAATTATAGGTTAATTTTTTTTAGGTACTGTTTACAATGAGCATGATTTTTTTCTTTAAAGTCCCATTTTGCCCATTTTAAGATTTTTCAAATGCGTGTACAACAGACTAATTGGATTAAAAAATCTAAAATTGTGCAAAAGTGTTTAAGCATAAGCTGTTTAGTTTAGTAAGCATGATTAAAGAAAAAATTAAATGTCAGGGCAACACTTTTTTTCTAAATTGGATGACTTGGCGTGGAATTGCTCGTAAGCAAACTCGAATTTATCAACTTCAGGAAACAAAACTATGGCCTACGCTCGTTCCTTCTAGAACAGAACGGTAGCTGCCTTGTATAAATCATTGACATGGCGCCTGATTTTAGCGAAACAGCCAATTAAAATAACACCAAATTAGATTAGTTACAAGATTTGAAGAAAAATGCAAAAACTAGAGGGATGAATGCTGCGACAGACAGGGAAGATTGGAAGATAGTGGGGAAGGCCTATGTCCAAACATTGATCGAAGATGGAAGATCTAGATAAAATTGCACATTAAACATGGCTACTTGTAAAATTATCCCTTCTGAATAAATAAAAATAAAATAGGCATTTTCTAAAATGTTCGAGATAATGGCTGTTCAGTCTCACTACCATTAGGGACATTTTGAGTCAGTTAGAAATTATTGAATATTTTATACAGGGTCCTCAATGTTTCTCAATATATTCTTTAGTTAAGTGTTTGGTTATAGCAGCGAAATAAAATAAACTTTATCAAACGCGTTTTCTATGGCCCGTTTTGCCTTTTAATATTTTATGAGTATTACGCTTCTGTAATCCGCAAAGTATATAAGAATGGTTTAAAAAATACTTCCTTTACAATTTACAAAATCTAAAAGTAATGTTGTTGTTATTATTATAGGTAAATTTAGTGGGAATAAGGACACTGTTGTTCTGGTAAATATACGTTTTAATCCATCGGTAACGTTTCGACAATGGTTTTTGTCTTCATCAGACCTTCAGACTAGATCGTACATTGGAACAACAAAAAACAAGAATTCAAGCACATCAGGAAAACAAACGGCACAAAATTAAAAACGAACATTAATCAGATTGAATTTTTAGCCATTGAACCACAATATACTAATTATCTCGTCTATGCATTCAACTGTGTGTCTGGTGGATGTCAGACCAGAATTAGAATAAATGGTCAATATAAATCGTTTCTGACACTCAGCTAGGTTGCTTGACCTGCAGGTTCTTTTGGTTAGGGGGGGATAGGAGTACTCTGGTCATGCAGGGAATGTATCGTCTAATCCCTGCCAAAGAAATGGCCTATGCCGCTTTAGTCGAACCTAAACCAGTACTGGGCATTGCATACAACGTTACAAATCAATCAGTTTTGCTTGGCTAAAAGGTGCTTTCCAGCAGCACTGGAGAAACCTTCCATAATCAGCCCATTGCAAGGAGTCCATTATAGAACCAAATAAACTTATATGGGACACTGGCCACTAAGAGTACCATTGCGCAGAATGGAATTACCGGAGAAGACCAAATTCAGTCTCTGTATAAAGTATGACGAGATTAGTGGACATGCACTGTGCGAGTGTCCGGATTTAGCACGGTCGATCACGGTAAAACGCATTTAAAAAACCTCAGGTCGACATAAAAGATCTAAACATCACCCTAACATACTGCCAGAATATTTAGGTAGGGCCAATGCATGCTGGAAGCCTATCTGGGCTTCCAGGATCCAGTTTATGCTTAGAAGGCTCAACATTTCATGGTGAGGACGTTTTTAAAAATAAGCCGCAATAGATTTTCTGGTGGTAATGGAGGTGGTTAATGTGGAAGGGGTCCTAGTGGCCCACTCACAGTTGGATCTTTAACATCATCATCGTATCATCGTAATCCAGTATTAGACTGATAGGTGAAACTAAAATTTGGGTATTAGTTGGTGGGATCCTGCCAATAACTTAAATCGCAGCTGCTTTTTAAGTAATTTATTTACATATTGAACGTATTTCACACATAGAAGTATGTTTGTAAATTTCACTAAGAAATTTTTAAATACCGCTGAATTTTGTATGTTAGTTTACTTAAATACACGTAACAAAAAATCCCGTAATATCAATTAAATAAACATCACTTATTTGCCAATTACATATTAATTCAATGTACACGAATATTAACCCTTTCAGGACGGATGTCACAGCTTATGTGACAACACAGAATAGAGGCATACGAACTGGTGTCACATATTTATAACACCTGTTCATTCGCCTGCTAAGCATTACAAAAACTGCCGTCCAGGTGGCAAATAATTAGCTGACAGGTCCCGTCCTAAAAGGGTTAATATTGAGAAATGATCATTAATAGTTCATTGTGTTAATATTCGTGTACGTTAAATTAATGTACTTCGTTTAATTTCTTTGCATGTAATAACGCCCTCTGTGTTTGCTATTTTCGATTAAAAAGGACTACAACAACAATTAATGTATATATATATATATATATATATATATATTTATCGGTTTCACAACGTTCTACGTCTTCCGATACCCAATCTCCACTCGTTTCTGTTTGCCCATAATTCATCATCTAGGCCTCTTATTCTTATTTCACTGTCTATTCCTTCTCTCCAGCTTCTCCTTGGCCGTCCTCGTTTTCTTCGGCCAGTTGGTTTCCATTGTAGTATTTGTTTAGGTAGTCTTTCATCATTCATTCTTTGTACATGTCCGTACCACACCAGTTGTTTTGTTCTTATATCATCCACTAAAGTACGTTCACCCACTGTCATAATTTCTCTTATTCTTTGATTTGTAACTCTTTCTCTTTTTGATTTCCCTGCTGCTCTTCTCCAATAGTCCATCTCCGTAGCGGAAAGCATTTTTTCTGTTCTATCCTTGATTGGCCATACTTCTGAGCCGTATGTAATAATACTTTTTATAATGGTGTTATATATAAGCTTTTTGTTATGTTTTGATATACTTTGGTCCCAAATTATTCCATTTAATAAAGTTATTGCTTTTCTTCCTTGTACGTTTCGATCTTTTATAGCTTTGTCTAGTGTTCCGTCAGCGGTAATTTTTAGACTTAAGTATTTATACTCATCACAGGAGTGAATTCGCTGCCCGGTATTTAAGATTAGATCCTGTTTCATTCCACCGATACACATATACTCTGTCTTATTGAGATTAACCTCTAGTCCCCACTTATTGTACTCTTCTATTAGTTTTCGTGTCATATATTCGAGGTCGTCATAATCCTGAGCCACTACTATCTGATCATCGGCGAAACATAAAGTATACAAGGTGGTTTCGTCCAACGGAATTCCCATGTTTTGGCATTTTCTCTTCCATACTTTAAGGACTTGTTCCAAGTATATCTTGAAGAGCGTAGGCGAGATACAGCAACCTTGTTTAAGACCTTTATTTACTTGAAAGCCTTTGGTTAGTTTTGCTTTTATTTTAACTTTTGCCTTACTATTGCGGTATAACTCTTGGATGGCCTTAATTAGTTGTACGCTTATGTTTGTGTTTTCCAACGCTTTCCAAAGCAGATTTAGTGGTATACTATCATATGCCTTCTGCAGATCAACGTAAAGCAGATGCAGCTCTTGACCGTATGCCATTTTCTTTTCAATAACTTGGGTTATACAAAAGAGGTGATCTGAAGTCGATCTACCCGCCCTGAAACCAGCTTGTTCTTCTGCCTCCATGTCTTTATATTCGCTCTCTACTTTATTTCTTATTATTTTACCGTATATTCTGCTTAGCGTACTAGTCACAGATATACCTCTATAATTGTCACATATATCTTTCCTTCCTTTTTTGTGTATTGTGGATATATATGACGTTTTCCACTCAGTTGGGACTACAGTTCCATTTAAATATTTTTGGAAAAGATTCCGTAATCTCCAAAACAGTTCTTCAGTGCCATATTTAATAAGTTCGGCTGGGATATTTCCGGGTCCGGCAGATTTACCGCTTTTTAAGGTTGTGCACACGTTTTTGTTAATGTAACAAGCCCAATATTGCCTAGCTTTTGTTTAGATATATTTCACTTTGGGATCAAAACTATTCTTTATTTAAAGCAACTTGAGATATTAATTTAGTTTTTTGCATAAAACAAAAAGAAACCTCGATAAATCTTTATTACAAAAATTTCAAACTATAAGCTGTCGACTCTCTTGTCGTCTAGAACAGATAATTAATGACGCCTCTTCTGTATCGAACTCGGAGAATAATAATAATTAAAAGCTTTTGTCTTTTATTTTATTTACCGCTTTAAAATGACTCAATAGATAAACTCACGCGCATTTTAACGTGCAAAGTGATTCATTATACATTATACGAAGGTTGTCTTTTATGTTTTGCATATACGCCTGGAGTAAAACAGTAGATAACTTTTAAAAACTTTTTTTCTCGAAGTATTCTCCACGAAAACTAATGCACTTTTGCATGCGTTCAAACCAGTTTTTAAAGCTGTAATTTCACTCGTTTGTTGGTACTGTCAAAAATACATTCTTGAAGGCGTCGAATTCGTTGGGACTGTATGGAGCAGGTCCAACAATTCGACGTTTTGCTGGGTTAAAAAATTCAATGGTTTTTTGCTTTGTGCGAACTTGCATTGTCTTGGTGGAGGATGATTCTTCGTTCGAGGTTCGTTTTTTGAAGCTCAGCCATGACTTTCGGCAAACAAATGGTGATGTACCAATCGGCAGTAACAGTCTTTTGATCTTTCAGAAGAATTGTTACTACATGACTTGCCTTCTTCAACATCTTTTTGGATACACTTTTGTTGGCTTTTCTTCACCTTGGAACAACCATTCAGACGATTAACGTTCATTTTCGGGTTCATATGAGTAAATCCACGATTCATCACCACTGACAATGCTGTAAATATTTTGAGTTTCCTGCCTCAAAGCCGACTAGAGTTTTCTGACCACCTAGCTTCTTTCTGTTCTTCGGTTTACGGATGCGACAACTAACAGCTTGAAACTAATTTTCTTACCCCTAATCCTTCATGCAAATTTTTTTCAATTAATCTCGCGATATGTCACATGTCGATCTTCCGTAATGAGCATACGCACACCATCAATGTTTTCCTGGATGGCAGCCTTTTTTGGTGCACGTGACATTGGATCATCGCTACGGCTAGTCCGTCCACTCTTGAATTCCCCATACCAACGAAAAACTGTCGTCTGATGTGGTGCTTCATTACCTAAAACAGAAATCAACTCGGCAAAGCATTCTTGTTAAGATAATTTCCTTCGAAATTTGTCTAAAATTATAGCCCAAAAATCTTCGCAGTTTATTTTAATTTTTCGACTGATTTGTAAACTTAAAAAATTCACTGTAGCTATAAAACTATATTATTAGGTAAAGATAGAGGTTAAGTTTTAGTCACGACATTTGATCAGTGTCGCCCTCTATGTTCGTTGCAAAATATAAAAGACAGCTCGTATTGGTTTATATAACAGTGTACCACCTGTCCTAGCAGAACTGAAAATAAAAGAAAATGTTTACCAAACAGATTTCAACTGAGGTCAACTAATACAAACTAAGAAAAAAGTATAACATACAAATATAAACTAAAAATTAAAAAATTTGTTCAATTTAAATTGTCGGTAGTCCTAAGTACTTTATGGCAAGGCTGATTCTCTCTGAGTAATAAATCCAAAAAAAAACGTCAACATTTCCTCGTCCCCACTTGTATTCAAAGTAAGACTTTTTTGACGGACCTGATGAGTAAGTAAAAAGTTATAATCAAAGTTTTTTTGTGATTTGGGTATGTTCTCCAAAGTGGGTACTATTTAATTTTCAAAGAGAAAGTCATGTACTTAATCACAAATGAAACTCTTCACCATAAGAGTTAAGGATGTATTTGGGTTAGATACAGGGGCGGCTAGTGCATAAGGGCTGCAGAGCTGCAGAACCCCCAAAATTTTCACATTATTTGACTATTTTTCAGCCGCTGCTATTTTACTAATATAATTATTTTATTTCTAAAATTATTGGAATAGCAGTATATTCTCGGTCCGGTGTTGGTATAGTAGGCCTTCAAATCGCATACGTGTGTTGAGATTGACGCCGCGCGCCGTCGCCGAAGGCAGCATTTCACAGTCGGTCAAATGAAGTTGCGCTGCTAAATTGCAACACAACGTAGCTGGGCGGCTAACGAGATCTGTGCTCGGCCAAGAACCCCTTCTTTCGCCCCGCACCGCACTTGCTCATAGGTTTAGATAGCGAAATCTAGGCAAAAAGAGAGCTGCAAAACTTGCAGTTCCAGTACAATTTAGGGCGAGCGGGCTCAGCGTTGCGTGTTTGCGGGCGCATTTATTTATTTAGAAGACGCCAAAAGCATGAGCGGGAGGTTATGGTCGTGTTTGTTCTTTGTTGTTTGTCGAAATCGAAGAATTGACATGATTTTTAAAACATAATATAATAATTATTTTTTAATTATGTTAAAATTAAAATTTAAAAAATATATTAGTGAGTTAAATGTGAAGTTAAATTTAAATACATTTAAGTATACAAACTTATTCAAGTACTGCCCAAAAGTGTACGAGTACGAGTTCTCAGATGTCTAGAAAATACGTGCAGGCAAAACATTGGTGAGCACATATTATGCTAAGGTAGTGAATGTGAATTAAATCTTTTGTAAAAACGCTATTTTTTCCTAGGCATTGTAATTTTTGCCAAACCAAACTTGGCAATTTTTTACTTTTTATAATAGACACGTGATCTGGAGACTGTAAAAAATAGCATTTTTAATACCCTATCGGCAGAACTCACAAACTTTACTGTCACGAGCCGCCACTGGTTAGATATGTGTGAACATTTCATAGATATCTTCAATTGGACTTTAAAATGTGGATATTAAAAGAGGTGAAGTATCTCTTATAACTAATCCGTCCAACTTTACAGCAAGCATGCTTTAAGGCCCCGACTGTAAGATTTTTTAATTTTAAAAATATATTCAAAGATTCAATGATTCATGGATAATATTGCATTCCTATAATACATATCTATGTTGATTTTGTATTAAAGTGACACCGCGTCATCAAAACCTTGATGGGCGGGAAGGGAGTAGAGGGATACATACAGTGGCACGTACTTCCTTTTTATTGATATTGATTCCCAAAATGAGGCACTGCACTAATTAGTCATTAGCTTGCTATTTTACTTGCTTTTTATTCTCTTATCTGGTTTTTAGAAACATATTGTTGATTTAGCCGGGTTTTGACGTTTTCTATTCGTTGTTGTTTTGACTGTTTATGTCAAACAAATTATGACGGAGCTTTTTACGAAATAAATTACCGTTTTTGCAACTAAATCAATACTTACGCACATTTTAATATAATTTTGGATCCTCTTTTATGTTTCGGATCTTTATTTATTAGGTAAGTACCTATTTGATCCCTTCTTGAAAAGGTCTTAGTGTTTTATCCTTCGAACATTAAACCCCGAGCGGCACACTGCATGTACAAAGTGAAACACTAATTTTTTAAGGCTTCTTTACTTAGATTTTGCCGCAAAATTTGGTTTATCATAGCTATGACGCGGTACCACTTTAATACAATAGCAACTATAGGTGTCCTATTATGTGAATTTTTGTTTTATTTTTTTTTACTTTTGTGGCTAAATACTTTTTAGAAATGGCCAGCTACTAAACAAAACCCTTGTTTTTTAGGATTAGTTCTTAAAAAATAAAGTGTTTGTATCAAAAAAGTTTTGCAACCAATGTTGTACACAATTTTATATGAAAAAAATGTACTTTTATTATACTTTATTATAGCAGATATTTATTAGTAACCTACGTTTTATAAATTTACATTGCTTGTGATACGGATATAACGGTGCGCAAATAAATTTGATATTTTTAAATGGCAAAATATTTTGTACGCTTTGAGCTTTTACTAAAAAAAGTCTTTCCATTTTCCACGCTCTGGCTGCATAAATTATTGTGACGCAGAAATGCGATTCCGAGCTAGTTTCGGCTCAAAGAATTTACCCCTAAACTATTTTTATAATTCTGTTATATTCTTCGCTTAATATAAAATGTTTGTGCTTGAAATTTGCACTTTTTTTGACATTTTCAGCGTAGCTTTATTCCCTAGTCGTCCTCGCTGCTTGTCCTGAGATCGGTTTTGCTTTTGCTGGCTGGACAAGAACAATGGAGAGAGTTTCAGTTTTAGGTCAATGTCCGACTGCGATTTATCCCTGAAGGCTTTTCGTTTAAGAGTACGTTTCCCGTTAAAAATGGAGACATTTTGACCCAGTAAAATCGTTCTGCGTATAAAAAATTTGAATACATTAAAGAATGTTGCTTTACGCCTAATAAAATATGAAACAAAATAGTTCTGGGGTCAATTCCTAAAATAAATCCGTTTACGATTCTTATTTGAGTTTTTATTCCTGTGCGTTTCCACAAAAAAATAATTGTCAAGAAGTTGTCTAGACAATTCGAATTTAACTCTTTGTCATTTAAGAGTACTATCACAACCTTATTAAATTATCTAGAGGAAAGATACCGCTATGCAATAAATTCGTTCTATAAAAAGAAACCGAAATGAAAGTGGACATGGCTCAGCCCTAATGGAATAATGAAAAACGAATTTGTTTACATACTAACTAATGAAAAAAATATCGTTAAATATGTAACATTCCTAAAGAGCTTTGCAATAGGCAGTGATCATAGGATAGTCAGAACAGAAATCTACATTGATAGGAATTTCGAAATAAAAAATAATAATACACTGACAAGAGCTATGACCAAGGTAGAAACAGATGTCGCACAAAAAGATAAAAAAGAGAAAATTGTATATTAGAAGAAATAAAGAAACTGATGGAAAAAAAGACGAAACCTGGAGAAAGAAGAAAAAAGAAGATCGATAGAATACCCAGAAATTAAAGAAACTATAAGAAAGATGATAAAAGAGATAGATAATATAAAATAATTAAAATAAAGGATATGAACGGCATAGAAACTAACGTTAAAGAGAATAATATAAATATCACACAACTATCCTATACAGAATTATACCAAGCATAAAGGGTACCATCGCGGGAAATCATGTAATGTAACGGCAGAAATGCTCAAGTAGGGTTGTAAAGCTGTAGCTAATACCCTTCATATTTTCCTGAAAAATACTAAAAGGATAAATAATTCCAAATAACTGGAAAGATTCCATAACCATTATTCTACACACGAAAGGCGATAGAGCAGACGTAAAAAACTATCGACCTATAACACCCCTTAATATAATTTATAAGCTTTTTAGGAAAATATTAACAGATAGACTTACAACAAAATTTGACAGATATCGACCCAAGCGGGCTTCAAAAAAGGTTTCAGTACAATTGTCCACCCATTATATTCTAATAGAACGAGCCATCGAATACAACATTCCACTTTATATTACGTTTACAGATTTTGAAAAAGCTTTGATAGCATTGAGTACTGAGCAGTAAAAGCATCTTTAATTAATAGTCGAATAGATCATAGATACATAGACTTAATGACCAATGTATATAGCAAAGCAACAACATCAATCAAACTCCATAAAGGAATCAAGCCCATCCTCTTAAGAAGACGAGTCAGACAGGGTGACACAATATCCCCTAAACTATTTAACCAGGCCCTAGAAGATGTTTTTAGAAACTTAGATGTGAAAGAAAAAGGCATCAAAGTAAGGGGACAATACTTAAACCAGCTAAGATATGCCGATGATATCGCCTTAATAATAGATAAAAATAAGAATTGATAAAAATGCTGAAAGAACTATATATAGCAGCCAAAAATATAAACTATATATGAGCTACACTAAAGGTGAAATCATAACAAACACAGATAAAAATATCATGATCAGAATAAACCAAGAAAAAAATAGAACAAATAGAGGAATATATATACCTGGGACAAATTATAAAACTAAAAAAAGAAAACCAAACAGCTGAAATCAAGAGACGAGTAAGATTGGCCTGGGCAGCAGTCGGTAAATTATTCTACATATTAAAAAATTAAAAATATTCTCAGTACCTCAAAACGAAAGTACATAACCAATGTAGCCTTTCTGTACTTACCTATGGATCCCAGACCTGGACACTTACAAAATCAAACATGGATAAGGTAACAAAAGCCCAAAGATCAATGGAAAGACAAATGTTACATGTAAATCTAACAGATAGAGAAAGGAATGAATGGACAAAAAATAAAACAAAAGTAAGGAAGGTCAGAGGAGGAATAGCAAAATTAAAATATAAATTTGCAAGTCATAATTTCAGACAGAAACACGATCAATGGAACAAATGCATTGTAAATTGGAAACCTTTGGAAAATAAAAGAAATGAAGGAAAACCCCAAACGAGATGGGCGGACGATTTGAAGAAACACGCGGAAACTAGATGGATGAACAGGGTGAAAGACAGAGAAGAGTGGAAGATATTGGGGAGGGTCTATGTCTATAAATAGTTCGAAAAAGGCTAACTTACTAGATAGATTCAAAATTGGATTGGATGTTCAACAGTTGTTCTCTATCGTCAACTTAAATCTGTGCACTAGCAAACAGTTCTCTACCCACACATTATCTGACAGTTTTATTTTTAAAATGTACCCAGTTGCGAAAACTACTCTTAATAGCAGCTCTATTTTTCTCAAAAGGATACATACGCTAACGCGCTAACGCTAATAATTGGAACAATAGTGCACGCATTTAAGGTATAAACGGAGTGACTGTTCTTAGTGCGTTAGTAGAAAAATCTCTTGTTTTCTTATTAAGTATAATAATTTTTGTGCCGAATAAATCAGATGATCACCCAAGGCCAACACAAAAATAGAGGCCACGACCCTGAAAAAATCAGCTGTTCTCCAGGGGCTGAATTCTCCATTGGGTCTTATGGGAGGTCAGAAGTTTTTTTATGATATTTTCAAAATAGCACTACAGATTTCCGCAAAATTTCAGTGAAGTTTTCTCAGACACCATCCCGATACTCCACCAAAGTTTTGTAAGGAAGCGACATGATTAAAAGGTTAAAATCTTCAAGATTTAGCATTCCTTATTTTGAATTAAAATTACCCGCCAAGTACCACATGCCAACTGTTATATTTGACATGTATTTGACTTTGTAATCTGTGATTGTCACATTCGCTTCTGCTTTAAACTTAATTTTATATGAGCTAATGAAGCGGCTCTGAAAAACTAAAGATTACTATTGATTTTAAAAAAATTGTTCTGAAAGAATATAGTAAAAACAATCTCAAAACCGGCTTTATTTAAAAAAAATCAAATATTAATGAACCGTCACTCCAATTTCAATATTGTAAAGACAATCAGCTGTGTCGTAACGTGACCATCAAAAAAAAATCAGCCCTGGATGTGACGTCTACAAAGTGGAGGATCGTGGCCCGTCCGTTTTGATAGCCCTGGATCACCATTAGTTGGAAAATAAACAAATTCAGATCTTCGTGCTTATTATTGATTAATTTGAAATTTTCCATGTCTAATAGTTTAAAGATAAGAAACAAGATTATATCACTAATTTATTTTTCGTAAAGTAAGTTTCTTCTTTCTTTTGCACGTATTTTTTGGGCATGTTTAAATTTTTCTCTTCTTAATAGCGGCTTAGAAAATTTACCATTGTGTTTTGGCATGAGAGAAAGACTGTTAGTATGTATAATGCATCAAGCCTGTTTTCAAGATCCCCATAGGTTTATTTAAAATAAGTAGTAGTAGAAGAAAGGGATGTTATATTTTTTTACAAAATAACAAGTTCAGAAAGTAGAAGCTGTCAATATAAACTAAAAAAAGAAAAAAAATAATACTAGGGGCACTTTTTATCCTAAGGCAAATGTTTTTCTCAATTTGTAGAGGGATAAACAGCCCCTTAAGTCTGGTGGTAAATGTACTTATTTGGCACTTTTGAGCCATGTTTTTATTAAACTTGTTAGCAAAAAGCAGACTGGGCTAAAAAAATATTATGACAAAATTTGCTATCTATAAATTTTATGCCTCAAATTTTATTTTAAACCTACCATTTTTGTTCGTGAAATAAGAAACCAAAGTACGTTTTTAGTGCAAAAAACTTCTTATTTTTGCTTACGTAAACTCTAGTTAAACTACTGAAAAATATATCTATAATTCGTATGTTATTATTATGTCTCCCCAGTGAATTTATTTTTAATAAAAAAAAATAACAACAAAAACATTGAGTTTAATAAAGCTTTGTACCAAAAGAAAAGGCAAATTTGACTGCACCTTTTTGCTTGATAAAATTTTTCTCGTATTTATGCTCTTGTTCTAGTACAAGACTGGCATTTTTATAATCAAAAAATTTTTAAATCTCTGAAATAGAATGCTTTGTTTTTGACAATAATGGAGTTTTGACCCATACAATAAATTAATTATATACCCCTCAAATACTTGAAATAATATTCTGCATTATACAGTCTGTATAATATCAGATTTGGTGAAAGTGATAAGTAGATAATTTAAATTGTAGACAAAATATACGTTGCTGTGGGGCGGTGAAAAGATCGAAACTCAAAACCAGAAAATCGAATGAAAATAGATCTTAAGATCAAAAATAAATCCCACAAAACAAAATCTCAAAAGAAAAAAAGGTCGAAAATAAAAAATCTCGAAAGGAAAACTATTAAACGACAAAAGATCGAAAAATATAACGCAAAAAAAATAACACCCATTCTGACCTAGTAAAGTTGGAATCCTAACCAGACCTAGTTCGGTTAGAATTCTAACCTGACCTGGTTATATATTATTCTAACCAGATCAGCTTTTTAATTGTGTCCTGACCTGATCAGTCGAGGTTTTAATGAATTTTTTTGTTTGCGCTTTTTATATTTTAGTCATTTTTGATCTTTTCTCCTTCGATTTTGTTTCTATATTTTGTCCTTCTAGATTTTTTGTTTTCGATCTTCTATGGTACGATCTTTCGTCGTTTTGTTTTCGGGATTTTGTGTTTTTGATCTTTTGTTCTAGCAATCTGCTCTTCATGTATTATGGCCTGGATTAAGCCAACGCGACTGCAGAGCACATTTATTTATAGCTTGATTGGTTGTGATTAACTTTTTGGAAAACATTAGGGAAAATACATTTATTTTGTTTTTATCCTAGGTGGTTAATTCCCTAATTTAAAAAACTTTAAACCCTCCAATTATTTAAGTCTTTTTTCTTTTAAACAGTTGGTGAGGTCAGGCCTTCTGTAGAAAATAAAATATACCGAAGGACCACTCGAGATAGCTCGAGAAAAACGTGGGGGAGTTAAGAGGGACTGTATCTTTCCACAGGGCTCCAACAGGGAAAAAAGAGCCTAAAAACTTAAATACTAAAAATAGCGTAGCAATGAAAAATTATCAAGAAACGACTTACCATTAGATGTCTTTCGTAGCTACTTGGCTGGCCAGCCCGATTATACGCGAAGTACCAGACTCTCCATTGTTCTATAGTTCAAAATGTTCCAAACACTAATATCTAATAAACTAAAGCGTAAAATTAATAGTTTCCACAATTTTAATATAAAATAATAGCGGTGCGGTGACTTTCTTTGCACGTGGCGCGTGGTTGAGTTGTTCTCTCAGACAATCGGCGTTTTCGTCTGCTAGGCCGAATTTAGCCGCTTATCTCAAATCCTTCATTGCTGGAAGAAGCGCGCGAAGTTTAAATTTAAAATATGGAAAGATATAGCGTAAAGTAAATCAAAATAATATTCTAAAACGCTTGTAAGCGTAGAAAATGTAACCCAAAAATATTTAAAAACTAAGAGAGATAGCTTCTCTAATTTTAAGTGAAAATTAGAGAATATAATTATTTACAAAAATAAAAACAAGTTGGGAAACTTGTTCATTCGGCCCACCAAAATGAGCATCATTTTTCGGTAGGTGAATCTGAATCAATTGGAAGGGGGCAAAGCTTGACTAAAGGTCGTTTAAAGATACCGGACACGGTACGAACATTTGCCACCCTAGCGTGCCCATCAGGCCCTTTAAAAATTTCAATAATGCGACCTACCCGCCATTGAAGGGGCGGTGATAACTCGTCTTTGATAAGAACGAGGGTCGGTTTGAACCATTTATTTCGTACTTGAAGGGTATGTAAAAATTCTTGGCTCCAACGACGCCAAAAATCGGCTTGTATTCGTTGGACCAAGTTCCATCGCGATAACCGATTCTCAGGTTTACTTGAAAAATCTTCGTCAGGAACAGAAACTAAAGGTCCATGTGTTAAAAAATGTCCCGGTGTTAAAACCTGTAGATCGTTACAGTCGGTAGATTGCGGGGTCAAGGGGCGAGAATTTAAAATCGCCTCAATTTGACAAAGAACTGTGTACAACTCCTCATAACTTAGAATTTGCGAGCCAATGGTACGAATTAAGTGAGCTTTTACTGATTTTATCCCTGACTCCCAAAGACCGCCGAAGTGGGGAGCTGATGGAGGGATAAAATTCCAGGCGCTAGCTTGTTGAGTGCAAGCATTTCTTGCAAGATCAAGCAATTCTTTGCTTGATTTAACGAAATTTGTGCCATTGTCTGAAAAAAGAGTTTTTATGTAACCTCTTCGGGCAACAAAGCGACGTAGCGCAGCTAAAAAAGCGTCCGAAGTTAGATCTGACACTAACTCCAGATGTAAAGCTTTAGTATTTAGACAAATAAAAAGGCAGATATATGCTTTTTGTGTTTTTACACCTCTGTGTTTACTGAGAGTGATAGGTATAGCCCCACTAAAATCTACTCCACTAAAAGTAAAAGGCTTTTGTGGAATCAAGCGGTAGGACGGAATTTGTCCCATGATTTGCTCATAAGAATGCGGTTTGACGCGAAAGCAACGAACACATTTGGATAAAACCGTTTTAATTAAGCGTTTGGCAGATAAAATCCAAAAAATTTGACTAATGAGATATTGGACTGTTTGCACTCCGACATGCAAATATTTTTTGTGCATATATTCAATAAAAATATAAGAAAGTCTACTTTCCTTGGGTAAAAGAAGAGGATGTTTTTGTCCGTAAGAAATAGTCATAGCTTGTTGAATGCGTCCTCCAACTCTTATAAGACCATCCTGGTCTAAAAAGGGATTCAATTTTTGTATGGGTTTTATGCATTTTTTTCTGGTTTTGAAGGTTAAGAATTACTTCAGAAAAGTATTTTTGTTGTTCGTGCTTAGCCAAACATTTTAAAGCGTTAAAGAGATCGATATAATCTATATTTGTCTTTTTTCTGACGTCTGCGGATAGTCTACAATTATTTATGAATCGCAAACTGCGGGCTAAAAGTAGTTGAATAGCGTAAAAATCGGATTTATTATTTAAAAGCGAATCTAAAAAATTTTCCGTTATTCGGTCACAAGAAATCAGAGCAACATTTTTTCGTTCCTCAGTCTGTCATTTATTTTGACTTGCGGGATTTGCTTATCTCTCTTAGTTTTTAAATATTTTTGGGTTACATTTTCTACGCTTACAAGCGTTTTAGACTATTATTTTGATTTACTTTACGCTATATCTTTCCATATTTTAAATTTAAACTTCGCGCGCTTCTTCCAGCAATGAAGGATTTGAGATAAGCGGCTAAATTCGGCCTAGCAGACGAAAACGCCGATTGTCTGAGAGAACAACTCAACCACGCGCCACGTGCAAAGAAAGTCACCGCACCGCTATTATTTTATATTAAAATTGTGAAAACTATTAATTTTACGCTTTAGTTTATTAGATATTAGTGTTTGGAACATTTTGAACTATAGAACAATGGAGAGTCTGGTACTTCGCGTATAATCGGGCTGGCCAGCCAAGTAGCTACGAAAGACATCTAATGGTAAGTCGTTTCTTGATAATTTTTCATTGCTACGCTATTTTTAGTATTTAAGTTTTTAGGCTCTTTTTTCCCTGTTGGAGCCCTGTGGAAAGATACAGTCCCTCTTAACTCCCCCACGTTTTTCTCGAGCTATCTCGAGTGGTCCTTCGGTATATTTTATTTTCTACAGAAGGCCTGACCTCACCATTTGGTCCAGGTTCGAGCCTGATCACAGGACCCCGGGAAAAATTAAAGTCTAAATCGCATTTTGTTAAAAATAAAATTTTTAATAAATACGCATGACCTTGATCTGTTGCTGTGCTAGCAGTAAAAATAACAAGTAAAAAAGTACCGAACGCGCATTGTTTTCGCGCATTTCCTACCTCTTTTTGGCTTGGCGTCACCTGCACGTAGGAAAAGTTTCCAACACCACGATATTAGAGAGGTAAATGAGACTTGTTTACATTTTTTATCGCCTATTTTCTTTTCTTTTTAAACGCTTTTAATTTTTAAATATTAAAAATTTCGGAAACTAATCGTTCACCTGTTTTAACGGAGTTTTTTAAAAACATTACAATGAGTACGCAACTTAAGAAGTTAGAAGCACTCCGTAATGTGCAACATAATCGCATTAATACTCTTCATAACTTAGCTAATGCTTGCCTAACGGATGATACAAAACAACCGTGTTTACAGGTTCGCCTTATCGACCTTGATGAAATTAAAGAAACATTTTTTATTTATCAAAATCAAATAATAGAAGCTTATTCGGCAAGTCCGGAGAGACTGGAAGAAGAAAATGAACTCCTTACTGAGTTTGACGACAGCTTCTATGATATTAAACGAATTCAAAAACAACTATTTGAGGTGAAAATTGAAGCTCCTCAACCTCAAAACTTAACGCAAATTTCAAATTCTTCTGATCCAGACCGCTTTATGGCGTCTTTAATGCCAAGACTGCGCATTGTCGAATTTCATGGCGACATCACTAAGTTTCCATCCTTTCTAGATATGTACAATAGTTCTGTACACAATAATCCTAGTATTCCTACAAACGCTAAATTTAATTTGTTACTGTCCTACCTAAAAGGACCGCCTTTAAACGTAGTTAAACACTTACAAATAACCGACGCTAATTATATAATCGCTTACAATACGCTTCTAAAACGCTATCATAACCCCCGCTTATCGGCTCAAACTTATTGGCGCTCCGTGTATAATTTTCCCGCTCTCAAAGACGACAATCCAGAAACGCTGCGCACGCTGCTTGATGTTTTTTCAGAAAACATTGAGGCTTTAAAAACTCTAAATTACGACACTGATCAATGGTGTTTTCCGCTCGCCAACATTTTACTAGATAAATTGCCTGAGGTACTACTTTCGCGCTTTGAACTAGCTAATTCTAGGTCTAATGAAATGCCCAAATATCAAGAAATTTATCATTTCCTTGAAACTCAATGTAATTCACTTTATTCGCTCCAATCTAAAAATAGATTTAAAAATAATAAAGAGTTTTATAAAAATAACGCCTCGCCTTATTATACAAAAACGCTCCTTGGTACGGAAAATACTCATTCTAAAGATAGATGCGCTTTTTGTGATTCTAACACACATTCAATATATTTATGTAACGCATTTAAAGGTAAATCTCCCTACGAACGCTATTCTTACGCTAAAAATAAAAAACTATGTTTAAATTGTTTAAGCTCAATACATTTAACAAATTCTTGTCAAAGTCTACGCTCATGTCGCTATTGCCCTGGTAATCAAAGACACCACTCATTAATTCATTTTGAGCGAAATTATAATTACGCTAATTCTCAAAATCAAAATAGATCACATTTTGATGCTAACGTGAATTTCTCACAAAATCTCTCTAATATTTCTCCCAACGCATCTCCAAGTCATGCACCACGTGGTTACTTGGCCAGCCAGCAAAGTTTTAGATCCCCGGCTACTGGTTGTCCGCTTCAAAATTACTCTACTCAAAATAATAACAATTTTACTTCGACGTCTTCTAATTCCCAAGTACCAATCGCAACTCCTTCAGGTTCTAACCCCACGCATTGGGGTTTTATTTCTGCGCAATCGCAAGTTTTATTGTCAACTATGCTAGTAAAAATTCAAGATGTCCGCGGTAACTTTCAAACAGTTAAAGCCGTGTTAGACAGCGGTTCGCAAAACACTTTTTGTTCTCAAAAATTAGCGCAACAATTGGGCCTTCCCAGACAACCCTTATGTTCAAATATACAGGGGGTTGGAGGCAACTCTCTTACTTCTGATCTAGGATCGATTTTTATTAAAATTTGTAATTTTCAAAAACCAGATATTTTTGTGTCTACGCAAGCAATTATTTTGCAAAAAGTTTGTACTGATTTACCGTCAGTAAAAATAAATACAGAAAATTGGCATTTTATAAAAAATTTACCCTTAGCAGATCCCACTTTTTACAACCCTTCGCCTGTAAATTTACTAATTGGTATGGATCTATTTCCACTAATTATACAGGGTGAAAAAATCGCTAGCGATGATCCAAATCATCCCTTTGCTATGGGAACTATTTTCGGCTATATTTTGATGGGACAAATAAATCAACCCTTCATTTCTACCCCGCCAATTAATGCTCTTTTTTGTCAAAATGAAAATGACTCGCTTTCGCAATTAACTTCAAAATTTTGGGAAACCGACTGCGTCCCCCAAAAAACTCATTTGAAACCAGAGGATGAAATGTGTGAAAATTATTTTAAACAGAGCGTGTCGCGTAATCAAGACGGCCGGTATACTGTCTCCCTTCCCTTTCGCACATTTGACAATCCACCGCAGTTTCCTGGAATAAAACAAGTCGCGCTAAATCGTTTCTTATCTTTAGAAAAAAAACTGCTTCGCGATAAAAACTTGTATTGTGAATATTCTAAATTTATGAATGAATATTTGGAATTGGGTCATATGGACTATGACTCAGAAAAAGAAGACGATTCAGACAGCTATTTTATTCCACATTTCGCTGTTGTTAAAAATGAAGCTATCACTACTAAGACAAGGGTAGTTTTTAATGCGAGTATTACTGACCCTTTTACGCATATTTCGCTTAATCAAGTGTTATTATCGGGTCCGAAACTACAAAAAGATATTATTCAAATATTATTACATTTTCGCCTTAACCCTGTGACGCTCACCTGCGATATTCAAAAAATGTATCGTGGTATAAATATCAACCCTGATCATCAAAAATACCAAAAAATATTTTGGCGGTTTAACCCGAATGAAAAAGTTTCCGTTTTTAAACTACGAACTGTCACTTACGGAGTGAACTGTTCACCATATCTCGCTTTACGCACCCTTCAGCACTTAGCTGAGTCCGAATATGATAACTACCCTCACGCTGCTGAAGTTATACTTAACGATACCTATATTGATGACGTCACTACTTCATGTAAAACGGTTCAAGAGGCGTTAAATTTGCAGCATGAGCTTACGGAATTGTTAGGAAACGCTGGCTTGAAATTACACAAATGGTCTAGCAATCGCTCAGAAGTGATCTCTCATTTAGTCAACCCCGCAGTTTTATCTCTCGATTCGGATGACGTCACTAAGGTCTTAGGCCTGTGCTGGCATCCTTCCTATGACGAGTTTCGATTTAACATATTACCTAATCAGCAAAGCTGTACTAAAAGGACGCTTCTCTCTTTTTTAGCACGCTGCTATGACCCCCATGGTTATCTTACCCCAGTAACATTCACTTTAAAATTTTTGATTCAACAAATTTGGTTACTTGGTATTTCCTGGGACGCCACGCCTACTTTAGAAATAGTTCGTCAGTGGACACTCTATCAATCTGAATTTCAAGTTTTAGAAAAATTTAGTTTACCCCGCCACATTGACATCACCAACGCCGAATCCATCGATCTCTGTGGTTTTTGCGATGCGAGTGAACGAGGGTACGCATGCGTAATATACTTACGTGTCTTACGAAACGCTAAATATCACATATATTTTGTTCTTGCGAAAAGTCGCATCGCTCCACTTAAAAAATTTGTTAGTATTCCGAGAATAGAACTTCTAGCCGCTACTCTTTTATCTGAGGTCTTAAAATACACATATGATATATTCATAAAAAGGTTCACAATAAATAATATTTACGCTTTTTCGGACGCAATGGTTGTTTTACACTGGATAAAATCCCATCCAAGTAAATGGAAAACTTTTGTCGCAAATCGTGTTAGTCTTATCCAAGATAATATTAATCCAGAATGTTGGTTATATACCCCCACCTTTCTCAATAGTGCCGATGTAGCCAGCCGCGGCTGCTCGCCGAGTGAGCTTTTAAATCATCCCCTATGGTGGGCCGCCCCTAGTTTTTTACAAGAATCTTTCGATAAATGGCCAACAAAAATCCCGCAAGTCAAAATAAATGACAGTTTAGAGACTGAGGAACGAAAAAATGTTGCTCTGATTTCTTGTGACCCTTTTTATGAATATATCATATGTGTATTTTAAGACCTCAGATAAAAGAGTAGCGGCTAGAAGTTCTATTCTCGGAATACTAACAAATTTTTTAAGTGGAGCGATGCGACTTTTCGCAAGAACAAAATATATGTGATATTTAGCGTTTCGTAAAACACGTAAGTATATTACGCATGCGTACCCTCGTTCACTCGCATCGCAAAAACCACAGAGATCGATGGATTCGGCGTTGGTGATGTCAATGTGGCGGGGTAAACTAAATTTTTCTAAAACTTGAAATTCAGATTGATAGAGTGTCCACTGACGAACTATTTCTAAAGTAGGCGTGGCGTCCCAGGAAATACCAAGTAACCAAATTTGTTGAATCAAAAATATTTAAAAACTAAGAGAGATAGCTTCTCTAATTTTAAGTGAAAATTAGAGAATATAATTATTTACAAAAATAAAAACAAGTTGGGAAACTTGTTCAACAGTACTTATATTTATGGCTACGATAATTTTTTTTGCAATAGGTGTAGGTATTTCCTTCATTCTTTTAATGGTGTGTTTTACCATTGCTAACTTTAATATTTACAATTGACAAAAAAAGTTCTTTAATTTTCAGCACGTGTACTACATACAAAATTTAAATATGCCAAATTCCATTTTGCAATTGGGCGGAATTAAAACAAACCTGGCGACCAACCCGACCGGTCGGTTATTATCCAGAGCTCATTTAAATTCGATGACCCAAAGCATGGCCTACTTATTCAATAGACCCGCAATGGCACAGTGTCTGCTTATCAACAGTACTAATGTCAGAGCTCATAGGATATTATCAAGCTATATACAGTGTGTCTGCGGATTGAGTTACGGTAAGGTATAAATGACAACAAAATTTCTATTTAGATTCTGATTCTCTGGGAAACGCTCCTGCTTGGTCTTAAACTAACATGTTAAGAAAATGAGCCAAATCAATTAATATACAGTTAGTGGGTTGTTTATATAAAACGTGTTAAGAGTAAAGTACCTTTACTTTAAGAGATATCAGAAAAGGTTATTAAGATAAATCGTTTAGAATTAAAAGTTACGATTGGTTCTCAGTTTTTAGAAAATCAGCTAAACTCGTCTAAACAAATTTTTAATAACATTTTCCGATATCTTTTAAAACAAATGTATTTTACTCTTCACAATTTCTATCAAATCATCCTAATATAAATGTAGATTAATTGATTTGATTAAATTTTTTAAAATCTTAGTTTCAGACCAAGCGGGAGCAATTCCCAGAAAATCAGAGTCTAAATTGAACATTTTTTGTCATTTATACCTTACATCATCAAATCACCCTACCAAACCACCTATATATTAATTGATTTGGCTCATTTTTTTAGCATCTTCGTTTGAGACCAACCAGGCGCGATTTATACCTTACATTATCAAATCAGCCCACGAAACCACCCTATATATTAATTGACTTGGCTCATTTTTTTAGCATCTTAGTTTGAGACCAAGCAGGCGCGATTCTCATAAAATTAGAATCTAAATCGATTTTTTTTTGTCATTTATACCTTACCGGCACTCAATCTGTGGATATAATGTATATCTGATAAATATCATGATATTTATCAGATATCAGACTCATGCTTTTTATAAGAAGTGGTTTCCTTACGATATGTTTGGTATGTTCGTGCTTGGTTGACTAAAAACTTCTTTGTTCTGCATTATAAATGTAGTTTCAATAAACTTTGGACTTTTTATGCAAAACGTATTTTACGTACTAGCGAAAACTTCTTACTTAAAATCAATTTAGACAATGGAAGTCCGAACTTTGCTCGTTTTAAAACGAGGTGTTTCCTAAAAAAATTTAAAAATTTTAAGAAGGCAATCTTTGTTTAATAATAACCACAGCAAAAATAAAATGACCAGTGAACATTAATCTTTAGCCAATATAAGTTGAATGTCAGCTGATGGTTTACACGTCCAACTTTGAAATAAGCACAAAATTCCAGCGGGTCGCGGAAATTTCTTCGAAAAATTTTCTTCGAATTTTTTTCTTCGAACGGAAAATTGTTCAAAAATATATTCTTCGAAAGTCATTTTGTTCGAAAATTTATTCAAACGGAAATTTGTTCGAAAACGTTTTCTTCGAACGGAAATTTGTTCGAAAACATTTTGTTCATTAAAAACTGCAACTAAAAGGTCTCTTTCTAACATATTTTATTTTAAAAAAACTTTCCTGACTTCTTTCGCGGGATTTAGCGGGTGTGAAACAAAACTAAACCGAACCGAACTGAACCGAATCGAAGTATCGGTTTAGTTCGGTTTGGTTTCACAACCTCTAGGATGCCGGTTCGGTTTGGTTTGGTTTCACACCCTCTAGGATCCCGCGAAAAAAGTCAGGAAAGTTTTTTTTTTAAATATGTTAGAAACACACCTTAGTCAAACAGTTACTGTTTTTATAGAACAAAATGTTTTTGAACAAATTTCCGTTCGACGAAAACGTTTTCGAACAAATTTTTTCCAACAGATGTCCTTTTGAATAAATTTTCGTTTGAACAAAATGTTTTTGAACAAATTTTCGTTCGAACAAATTTCCGTTCGAACAAAATGTTTTCGAACAAATTTCCGTTTGAACAAAATCTTTTCGAACAAATTTCGGTTTGAAGAAAATGTTTTCGAACCAATTTCCGTTCGAAAAAACTGTTTTCGAACAAATTTCCGTTCGAAGAAACTGTTTTCGAATAAATTTCCGTTCGAAGAAACTGTTTTCGAACAAATTTCCATTCGAAAAGAATGTTTTCAAACTATTGCTTTCAAAAAAATGGTTTTCGAACAAAGTTCCGCGACCCAATTCCAGCTGGATCCTAGTTTCCCTGAAACGCGTAACCTTGTAACCTGCTGCTGGACACTGTTTAACATGTTGATCTTCAGTTTGGCACCCTACCCTAAGGTCACTCATCGTAAAGGCAGATTTATAGCTAGCGAAGCCTGGAGTCACTGTATGTTAACATATTTGGATATATTAATATATCCTAATATGCCAACATGCAGGGACTCTAGTCAAGCCCAACATTTTCTATTTTTGGTTATAATTTTTAACAAATTTTTCTCGGTTTCGTATTGGCGGCTTGTTCTTATTTTTAAAATGTGGTTTTAAAACGGTCTAAACATCTATTTGATGATAATAAAGTTGCAAGATAGTTTGCAGCAAACATTTTATTCCTAAATACATAAATATTTATAGTTTGGTTACCTTCAGACTGTGTATTAAAGTGAAGAAACCATGTCAAAAATAATAACCAAAAATAAGAATCTCTGAGAAATGACCTCAAACAATGTAATATTTTAAGTTTGAGACAAATCGGTTCGTAAATAAGAAAATCCGCCATTTTGGATCGGCCATTTTGATTTTTTTAAGTTTGTGTAAAAAATTTTGTTAAATGACCTCAAGCAATGTAATATTTCAAGTTAAAGACAAACCGATTAGTAAATAAGAAAATCCGCCATTTTTGATCGGCCATTTTGATTCTTTTAAGTTTGAGTAAAAACTTTTGTTAAATGACCTCAAGCAATGTAATATTTTAAGTTTAAGACAAATCGGTTCGTAAATAAGAAAATCCACTATTTTGGATCGGCCATTTTGATTTTTTTAGGTTGCAGTAAAAAAATTTCTTAAATGACCTTAAGCAATGTAATATTTCAAGTTTGAGACAAATCGGTTCGTAAATAAGAAAATCCGCCATTTTGGATTCGCCATTTTAAATTTTTTAAGTTTTATGATAAAACTGTGTTAACTGTTCTCAGGCACTGCAAACTCTCAAGTTTAAGACAAATCGGTTTAAAAATAAAAAAATCCGCCATTTTGGATTCGCCATTTAAAATTTTTCAAGTTTTATGATAAAACTATATTAAGTGTTCTCAGGCACTGCAAACTCTCAAGTTTAAGACAAATCGGTTTTATAAATAAAGAAATCCGCCATTTTGGATCCGCCATTGTTGTAATAAAAAACATAAATTGTAGTGTTACCAGGTAACCAAACACTACACCTACCTAATGTCAACACTTGACTTAATGGATTTAACTTTACTTAACAAAACCAAATTTCAAGAAAATTCCGTAAATTTTTTTTTTGTATAGATAATATATCTTGTATAAATAATATATATTTGTTTTTCATCTGCACATTTTATCGAAAAAAAAATGTTTTAGTCCGGCGTCGAGTTGGCCCGGCGCCGAATTGGCCCTGCGCCCATTTGGCCCGCCACCCAGTTGGCGGCGCCCAGTTGCCGGCGCCGAGTTGGCGGCGCCCAGTTGTCCTAGACCGATCTCAATGTCAGGCCTCACTTCCTATAAAGCTTGGCTTTACGATGAGTGTCCTTACCGTAACCTTGTTGGTTTTAGTGCAATATTCCATCCTGGGAATGGACACCGCTTCTTTCCGACCTTACGTTCAGCACTTTAACCTTACTGGTCTAATATTTGAAATAGATCACTCAAATTTCTACAGGTACCAAATTCAGTACCAAAAGTAGAAATGCAACCGGACAATATCAGGTTATTTGTAGAGGTAATAGGAACAGCTCAAAGTAATAGTGCCTGCATAAACACCTCTAAGGACCAATGCAAACAAAAGGTGATTTTTTAACGGATAAATCTGGGGTCTAATATTCTTGTGTGCTACGGCCTATTTAAATTCGATGACCTAGAGTATTGTCTAGGGATTACAATACTGGAAAATCTGGTTTGCTGCATTTTCATCGAGATTGGAATGAATAAAATTTTCACAAGAAATAATACGTTTTATTTGATTATTTTAAAAATCTCTGGAAGCTATTGACAGGCGGAAATTTAAAACTACAATGATACTACTAAATGCATTGTAGTTTAGATATTTAGTCTTTAAAAAGTATCTCCTGTTTTTTCAATTCTGGTTTTAATTTCCTGAGATTGATCTACGTCTTCATTTATCCACTTTCCGAAAAATTTCTAATCATAACAAAAACATTTCATGTTAAAAAAGGCAAATACGTGAAATAGGTATTCTGTAAAGAATTGGGATAAAAGTAACACCAAGTTCTTCAATACAAATTTCAAAATTAAAGTCATTTGTAGCCGTAATAGCCAAGTTTAGAAAAACATTTCCAAACTAGTAAGAACCTTTCATTTTGAAATTTGTATTGGAGAACTTAGCTTTACTTTTATCTCAATTCTTTTTACGGAATACCATTTTCGCGTACTCGGCTTTTTTTTACATGGAATGTTTTTTGTTATGATTTCGCTCCTTTTTTAAATGATTTGGATAATATTTAAGTTTTAAAGTAGTAAAATATGCGGAATATTGTTTAAAACTTTTGCAATGCCCGATTTAAAATTTAAAAATTGTTTAAGCGGTATTGGCCGCTTATTTTAGGCTAAAAAAGCTCCAATTTCGCATTAAAAAAATTTCAACCTCAATTTTTTATTTGCCCACACATATCAAGGGTAAAAGATGAGTTAAAACAAGTCTTACATTATTGTTAGATATATACATATATATGTATTATTTTATTTTTTCTGTGGGTGCGGGAGGACTAACATTTTATACTTATAAGTATTTTTAAAAAATGTATTTTTTTATTTATAGAGTAATATTAGCCTGCGTTTTCAACATAATCACACAGTGGTTAGTAATCTGTGAACAGAATGTTTAGTTTGTTCTTGATAATAAAGTATGATTTGATTGATAAGATACCTGTTGAGTTAGCGCTATTGTCTTCCATGCTTACAAGATATAGAAAAATTGAGGAATATAGAGCTCGGCGCGCTTACCGCTGTGGCTGATTTAGTTGAGAATTCAAGCTTTCTGTCCTTTATATCTACACAGAAAGGGTTAAGGTTACTTTCGTTAAATTATTTTCATGCACAGGTTGAATCACAATGAATCTACGTGTAATCATTTAATATCGCCACTTAGTAGTATGCCACCTTAGCTAACTGTGACACTATTGCTATTGATATGTTGTCGATATAATTCGGTATAATTAGGCTTTCTTAAGCTTCTTTATTTCACAATTCTAACCGCATTTAGTCGTCGAGAAGGAATTATCGGCATATCGTAAGGTTGTTGAAAATTTTACCATTAATATTTATGCCATCTTTAAAGCCACTTTTATCTAAAAACATTTTCTACAGAATTTATAAAATGCCCATTAAATCTCTTAGTGCTATCTCCACGGTTAAGGTTGGCAATCACCATAGTGATTATAATCTCTAGTTTGTTTTTCAACAGGTATTAAGAAGGTACATAGAAGAAACATATTTAAATTATGTTTGCTTAGGTGGGGTTAGGGCTCGACTTTTTTCCAAACTAATTTGTAAGATGCGCCACTGAAATATGTTTGCTATTCTAAGATAACAAGCAGTATTTTGCCTTGAATCCAGCGGTTATAACTAATAATGATCCACATATACAATAACGTAACCTTCTAAAACAAAAGGCCTTACTGCAAGAACCCAAGCCAACATAAATTCTAAAGGTCACATCGATAAATACTCATATAGCTTACTAAAAGAGAGTTATCGATCCTAATCAGTGGCGGATCCAGGGAGGAGACAGAAGGGCCCGTTTCCCCCTCCCAGACTTATAACTTAGTTTTAGTTGAGCAGCATCACTTATTTAAAATATTTCACAAATTCTACTTAATTTTTTTTTAAAATTTCGCTTGTGGCGCCACAAATCTCCCTTAAATACTAAATTTCACACGTCATATCTATCAAAAACTGCAAACAAAAAATATTTTCTTAATTGCTGCCACTCTGGCCTCTCCCATCTGAAAATCCTCGGTCCGCCACTGGTCCTAATAACAGATAAGAAAGAAATACGGATAAAAATGTTGGAAGAACTGGATACAGCAGCTAAAAATATAGGCTTGAATATGAACTGTACTAAAATCTTAACAAATACAGATTAAGATATCACGATTAGAATAAACCAAGAGAAAATTGAACAAGTAGAGGAATCTATATACCTGGGACAAATTAATAAACTAAAAAAGAAAACCAAACGGCTGAAAATAAGAGACGAGTAAGATTGGCCTGGGCAGCATTTGTTAAATTAAGCTACATATTAAAAAATAAAACATTTTTTTTTTACAGGTATGCGCACTCGCAAGGAGATCCCTATCACGCTCGAGAAGCGGCAAGTGCGCGGAAATGTTGGTGTGTGTTGGTTTTGAAACAGTTCAGGTTGTAACCTGCAGGGAAAACTGTCGCAGGGAGTTTATTCCACAGCGATGCTGTTCTCCAGAGATATGAATTCTGAAATAATGAGGTTCTTGGTGCCTCTATTTTGACAATAAATTGATGGTTACCGTCTGTTTGACGTGTTCGCCTAGTAGGTGCTACTCCCGGGGGGATCATACGTGCCAACTCTTCAGAGCATTTTCCGTGATAATACCTGTAGAAGAGAGATAAATCGCCCACAGTTCTTCGATGTTCGAGACTATCCAAGCTACGGGTAAGTGCGGGGTCATTGATCAGCTTGATAGCTCGCTTTTGCACGGTGTTCAAAAGCATTAAGGTATGTTTGGGTGCCGCACTCCATATATGTGAGCAGTACTCCATAGTTGGTCGAATCTGGGCTTTGTAGAGTGTCAGCAGTTGGCTTGGTGTATACAGATGTCTTGTACGAAATAGCACCCCAAGCTTTTGGGACGCCCTTTTAGCTATATCTGCCACGTGACTGTGCCAAGACATGTTGGTCTCTGCAGTGACTCCTAAGATGTTCAACTGGCTCTGCAATGCGACAGCACTTCCAGATAGCATGATGTTTGGCTCACCGGTGCTGGTCTTTTTTGAAAACAGGGCTGCTTGGGTTTTCTGTGCGTTGAACTGTACAAGGTTTTTGTTGCCCCAGTCCTCTATTATCTCCAAGTCGTTATTTATCTGTGGTATTTCAGTTAGTCTAAGGTAATGGAATTCACGTGCAGAGAGACATGTGGGTGGTATGACTGAGGAGACTACACTGCCATCATCTGCAAAGCAATAAAGTGGATTTACTGTTTTATCTATGAGGTCATTTATATAAATCAGAAAAAGTGTTGGCGAAAGGATTGCTCCCTGTGGCACACCAGCATTTATTTGGTAAGAGTTGGAGTTCCGGCCATCCAGTGCAACATAAATGGATCTATCCTTAAGCTAACTTTCAAACCAAGTGCAAAGTCTCGGCGACAATCCCGTTGCTTTGAGCTTGTTGAGCAGATTTTCATGCCAGACTTTATCGAATGCTTTAGATATATCTAAGGCAATTGTTCTTGTTTCACCTCGCAACTCAATCGCTTTTTGCCATAAGTGAGTGACGTATGTAAGTAAATCGCCAGTTGACCTATTTTTCGAAATCCGTATTGCTTGTCGTTGATAATTTTGTACTTTTCCAAGTACTTGGTTAGGTGATTGTTCACAACTCTTTCCATTACTTTTGATATCACCGGAAGTAGAGCAATTGGTCTATAGTTTAACGGATCTGTCTTTTTTCCTTTCTTTGGAATGGGTTGTACTGCGGCAGACTTCCATGATAATGGATATACTCCTTGCCTATAAGATAAATTGAATAATTTTGCGAAAGTTGGGGTGAGTTCGTTAGCACAATTTTTGAGTACTATCGCGGGAATGCCATCTGGACCCATTGCTTTGTTTTTATCCAACTTTTTAAGGGATTTTCGTTTTTCTCTGTGACAAAAGGGTATCTCTGGCATACTGTGGGAAACCCTTTCAATGAACGGTGGAGTTTTTCCATTTGGTACTGTTAGGTTTGAGTTGGAGGAAAAGATTTTGGCCAGCATATTGGCTTTTTCCTCTGATGTTGTGGCTAAGTGAGTATTTTTATCTGTAAGTGGTGGTATGGATGACTTGGTGAGGTTTGATCCAACGGCTTTTGCAAGAGACCAAAAGGACCTAGAAGTACTTGGACAATTCAGCAACCTGTTTTTTATTCTTTGATTGTATGTTTCTTTGGCGGCGTCAATAGTAATTTTGCAACTATTTCTGGCTTCTATAAATTCTGTGTGGTTTTGAGCGGTTTGTTGTCGTTTCCAAAGGTTATATGCTCTGTTTTTTTTCTGTACAGCCGTTTGACACTGGCTGTTGAACCAAGGTTTTGCATTAGCTCTGCGTTTTATTTTATGTGGGATATATGCATCCATTCCAGATAAGATTACTTTTGTTATTTCATTACAGCAAATAGTGGGATCAGCTGTTTTAAAGCAAACCTCTTGTCATGGAAAATCCAGGTAAAACTGTTTAAGGTCATTCCATTTTGCCGATTTATAGTGCCACATTTTACGAGGAAGTGATTGTTGGCTTGGCGGTATGAACATTTCGCACTTTGTTCTTATAAGTTTATGATCGGATGAACCAAGTGGGGGATCTACTTGAATTGTGTACAAGTCAGGATTTGTAGTTAGGAACAAGTCTAAAAGCGCTGCAAATTCACCCCTTTCTGAGATACGGGTAGGTTCATCGACAAGCTGCGTTAGACCACAACTTATGGCAAAAGCTTCTGCTTCCCTACCTTCATTATCTGTTTTGTTGTGGTGTTTTAGCCAGGGTATATTGTGGACGTTGAAATTGTCTAAAAAAACAATTTCCTCATGTGGATAGTTAGACTGTATACTATCACAGTTTTCGGATAATGTCGCAAAAAAGTTTTGATACTCGGTGTTACTTGGCGGTCGGTAGAGGCAGCAAATGAACTTGGTCGATGACTTTGAGGTGAATTTCAGCCATATGATATCGAGGTTCGCTGGTTCTAGCTTCTCCTCTCGATGACATTAAAGGTCGTATCGTCAGTACCTCACAACAAAAGTGTATAACCTGGACACTTACAAAATCAAATATGGATAAGGTAACAAAAGCCCAAAGATCAATGGAAAGACAAATGTTACATGTAAAGCTAACAGATAGAAAAAGAAATGAGGATAAGAAACGAACAAAAAGTAAGGGATGTCAGAGGAAAAGTAGCAAAATTAAAAGGTAAATTAATCATAATATCAGACAGAAATACGATCGATGGAACAAATGTATTGTAAACTGGAGACCTTGGGAAAATAAAAGAAGTAGAGGAAGACCCCCAATAATATGGGCGGACCATTAGAGGAAACAGGCGGGAGCTAGATGGATGAACACAGCGACAGACAGATAAGAGGGGCGGGGGGGGGCTATATCAAAAGATGGATGGAAGAAGGCTAAATAGATCGAATAGATAGATATCGGTCCTAAAACGACCATTTGGCGTGCATAAGTTCCAACTAGCCTTTATTTAAACAATATTTATAATTTCAAAGCATAAAGTTATTTTGTGCTATTATAATTTTTCAGATACTTATAAACTTTCAATTCAACTCGATTTTTTTAGTAATAACAAAGATCAAACCAAAATTAATGTAAACTAAACAAATAAGCAAACTTGTCAACTTCAATTTTTGCATTAAAAATTCAAAATAAAATAGTTAAATAAATTTTTAGTAGTCAAAAATCTAATTTTTTTGACCAAACCAAACCTCTAACCGCAGAGCTAGAACTGTAACCAAAATACGTCTCATTTGGATTCTAATATCATTTGTGTAGCTAGCGAAGTAGTCGTTTAACAATAACCTGTCTCTTATGGAGTGAAAAAACTAAATAAGCTCTCATCATTAAAATACTTTTGTTTTGTAAACTTAGTAACTTAAATTTTTCTCTGGCAAGGGTTACGCACATTGAGTTAAATGCGGATGGTTTTCTCTCTCTAATATGCTCAAACCGATTCTGTTGTAGTTCGCGGCGACACACCGAATATCACTATAATCGGATAAATACTTCAATAGTTATATGCGATAATAGTTTCAGGCGGGCTACTTTAAATTAAGCGCTGCCTCTAGCAGGCTGATGATTAATTTTTAAAAAAATTGGTTGGACACCCGAAAAGGCTTTACTCACTTATCTACAGGTACAACTTCGTTTTGAAAAATAAGGTATTGTGACCATTTTTTATTTATCAAAGTCAAATAAATGCTGAAAGGGGTCCGATTTGGGTGTATAAAAGTGGTATTTCAAAATCTTTATCTCGCAGGTCCCGATCCACATTTAGTAGCTCGATTGCAGACTTCAGACATACAATAGACAATAGCAGGGGGCTTATATTGTACAAATGTTCATTTAAAGGCATTCGGAAATTTGTGGAAATTCGTGGAAATTCCGTATATATATCAAAAGGGAAATATAGCAGTAATGAGCATTATATACCTTATTTGGAAGCACGCGTGATAACTGACATCTATTTACTAACAGGAAGAAAGGTCCTAGCTAAATAATTAGTTTACTGTGGTCCTAGCTATCGAGATTTAAGTTTTATTTACTAAACGTTTGATATATTAGCCATGGACATATGTTTGTCATGTTCAATGATTTTTCTATGCATACTTTTTTTTTACTGCATTCGTTATTACAGATTCGTTTATTTTCACTTGTCCATTGGGATTTTGACACCTATTTATGTCAAACTGTACTCTTAGCTGTATCTAACCAGTTTGTCGTTGTAAAATTTTTGTATATATGTTTACGATCAATTACCTACAATATTTCACACCGATTTTGATCTCCCAAAAAGTGGACAGGGACTTCAAAATTAGAAACAAGATCATCTGACCAACCAGGACCAACAGGAAACAGAAAGTATTCGGTGACTTAGCGCTCCTGATTATCACCCCACTCCAAAAAATTTCACTTTCTCATAATAAAGACAAACCGAACAGGTTATTTTTGGGGTACCGAATTTTCAAAATAACTGAAATGAATCAAATTTGACAAGCTACTTCAAGTACTTTTACAAATTAAAAAAAAACACACAAATCTTATCAATTATATATACATAAAAGCGATACAGAAACTATACAAAAAGTCAAAATCTAAAATCTAAATTGGAAATCGACTTTCAAAAGAATTCCTGGTATCGAAAGGCTTAAGGCCGGGATGTTATAGATCTCCAACTCTTTTTAAAATATATATCGCAGTGTAGCTCTAAAAAACTGGAACTGACGACAAAGTAATTGTAGCTAATAATAAAGAAGAAATGATGAGAAAGTTAATATACAAATACCAAAAGTAGGGGTTAACAGTGAAAGTGGACAAGACATATTACTGTATTGGAAACGAATCAAGTGAGTTAGAACTAGACAATGGACAAACAATATCTCCATGCAATGAGTCTTTATACTTGTGTGTCATATTTAATAAGACAGGAACAGACTGTAGAAAATTGGAAAAAAGAATAGTAAAAGCAAAAAAGGTAATTGGATGTCTTAACAGTATTTTATGGAGCAGAGAGATAAAAAAGAATGTAAGATTTTACATATATGAAACAATGGTAGAAAGCACGCTGTTGTGTGGAACAGAAACTGTCGCGTAACAGAAAAATAAAAAACAAAAATGGAAAGTGTCGAAATGAATGCAATAAGAAGATCAATGAGAATATCTAGAACAGAACATATAAGAAATGAGACCATAAAAGAATGAATGGGAGTCGAAGGAAGCATAACGGATGACATCACTAAAAGACAACTGATAATGCCGGCATGTACAACGGATGAAAAAAGACGGCGTCCTAAACTGGAATGACAACAGTCAATCCAAAGATCAATGAGTCAAAAAAACCTGACAGAAGATAATTGTCAGAATCGAAAGGCGTCAGTCAACGTAGAAAAACGTTCTAAACCGACATAGTAGTAGTACTATGGACATGGAAGGTAAAGTTTTTAAGGGTTTCCTTTCATCAAGTTATCGACAGCTTCTAGGAGCCATTTTAGAGATTCTGGTAAACATTATACGTCAAATATTCCAAAATAAACTTAAACCCAAAACATATTCGCATATTCAAACAAACTGACATGCTGAGGTATGTACCACAGACACAAAGCAGGCTTGTTAAAAACCAATACATCAAGTATAATTCGTCTTCTGTATGGAGAAATAAGCCATAATATATGTGGTAATATAATTGAAAATGGAGAAGTTTCATAATGGATTTCGTCTGGTGAATTCGAATGATGATGAACAGTACATGTGTTTCCGGGAGTGCATTATTAACAGCCATTATTTCAAAAGCAGCATGCCTCTTTATTCATGCCGAAAAATTGTGAATAACTGTAGGATTTTTTAAACCATCTTAACGATAATAGATGGACAATCAACTGCACGACAGAATGTAAAAATACCTGGCCTTACATTTTTCAATGTTCTTGTCAAACGAATTGAAGAGAAACATCCAAACCACTATATAATAAAAACCGACACACACGGAACGGTATCTAGTTGCCGCGAAAAGAGGAATCATAACAAGTTTGTAGTTAAGAACTCTAAATATTTGATGCAATAATAAAAAATTTACCGCAGAACTCTACAACATTAAAAAGCGTCTGTTGTAAATTATAGAATCTGTTTTCCCGCAGTATGAAAAACGAAGACTGCAGCGTATTATTTGATACGGGACCACAAATATTAATAGTCCATAGGAAAATTTGCTGCAATCATACTACCGGAAGTCCAAAAACAGAGTACTTACCAACGTGCAGCCAGTTTCTTTACGTCTCAGGCCCCCTGTCTGGATCTAATGCCACCACAACTTAGCTGAAGGGTTGGGGATGGTAGTTCTATAGTTTTTGATACAACCCAAACACTTTCGTGGTTCGAAAATTGTAGAATTATGAAAAAAGTAAATAACACGCACGCCATTTTCTTAAAATGGTCGTGGATCCGCTCATGTCCCACCATGCAGGAAAATGTACCCTGCTTCAATTTCAATTGTGTAGTTTAAAGTTTTAAAAGAACCGCGAAAATTTAGCGCGAGCTAACAGAATGATTATTTTGAAAAATTAATAAACTCAACGATCTCTAAAATTAAAACCAAACAAAATTTAACAAATGTTTAAAATAATAATCTGTTGAATATTATCAATATTCCCCATGTTTAAGGGAAACAGAACAGAGAGTATAAGGGAAATAACCAAAAACAGTATTTTCTATCGAAAAATACGATAAGTATTATTGTAACTAAAGCAAAATCAGACAAACCCTTGAATAATGTATTTACCAAATCCCAAGTGGTGGTAAATTATATGTCCGAGAAACGAAACGCCCTCTTCAGGTTAGAATTAACGAATATAGAAAACAACCCAATTAGAAATCAGGCTTAGCTAATCATGCTTGGTCAAATGATCATCGGACCTAATGGTCTGAATCTGAAGTTTTGGATAAGGAGTCGCATTGGCAAAAACGAAAATTGATTGAAGCTGCATTTATAATGGATATCAAAGAAGTTTTTAGTCAACCAAATATGGACTTACTAAAAACTACTCCTTATACACCAAGTGGTATATAAACTCTATTCGTAGTCTGTAGTATGAATGGTTAGTTTACACTTGAAAACGGTAAGATATAATTATGTCGTGTTTAAAATAATTAAATGCAAAGCTAGTTTAAAATTTTATTTTTACTCAATTTAGTCTACTACTCTGCATTTTATCTGCAACCCATTTTTTTTTTGGTCATTACATTACTTGTACTATAATGGAGTTATTACGTAACTTGAACAGAATAAAATAGGTTACGCAATAAGGTCTTATAGTGTGGATCAAGGATAAGATATTCTAAACGTTTTTAGAATGTTTTTGTAAAAATTTACAAAAAATACAGTATTTACAAACTATCTATATCCCACAACACAAATGTCAACTTTTTAATAACCTTTTAACATCACATTCGTTTGATGGGACATCGGAATGATGAAATATTTAACTTAAATTTTGTGAAAATCCATGATGCCATTTAGGAAATATCCCAAGAAAACTTTAATCCTCCCCTAAGAAAAAATGTAAAATTTCGGATACTCGGTTTTTTGTTGATTTTCATTCCGCTTTAAGATTTAGACTTTTATATTTTAAATGAAATCAAAACAATCCATGTTACACAACACCTGTGGGTATATAAATTTATTAGTGTAGGTATGTTTAATCCTTTCCTAAATGTCCAGGACAGACCTATAATATACGGCATTGGAAAATAAATCAGAACGTGGGGACTGGTAACATTTTGGGATCGCCAATTTTAAGTTATTTATTATACCGACCAAGATTATGGTAGAATCGTTACATTAGTCAGAATCTGGTTCTAAATTTAGGTTAAATATTCTTCTATATAAAAAGTATTTTTTCATTCTAGCAGACACTCCATAACAGAGCCCCCTAACCTGAAATTTTATATTTCAAACAGTGCTTTTCGTTATCACCAAGCCTGTGGTTTTATTTGTTTTTATCCGCATGCTATATTTTTATTAATTTTCGCTTGTGGCAAAAATCAATCCCTTGTGTCCTTAATGCCCTAACATTTTTTTATACCTTAGCAACACTAATATTAAGGATTTGAAATCTTTTAGCTTTGTCTGCAAGAAAAAGTGTAAACTGCACTTTTCCTTTATTTCTATAATGCAAATTGGGCAATGAACCTGCCTTGGTGTCAAATCGATAAATATGCATCGAATCTAGGGAAAATACGAGTGCACATGCGAAGAAAAATTTATGAGCGACTTTGATCTTTGACTTCAAGAGATATTTGCCTATACACTGACAGATGTATACCTACAAGCTTACGTATGTCAAAAGATGTTTTTGTATTTGTAGTACCATTTAGATTGGTTAATAATACTCTATTTAAGGAGGCACTCATCTTAAAGATATTAGTAAAACTGGTTTGACTTTACAAATTCGCTGAATCTTTAAGTTTTTAAAGATCAATAATTAATACATAGTAATTAAATTTCATACATTTAATTCCAATGTTCGTAGTGCAAGCGACAAGTGCATCCATATCTTGCTCACCACAGTTTTGATAACGCGGTACTACTTTGACTTTACTTGAAGTATATAACTAGTAAAATTATAAAGTTTATTTTAAAACATAAGATCAAACATAAAAGTCAAATAAAGCATGCATATCTCTCCCCATATTCCGACCTAATAGATTGATATAAATCTTTAAATCCAAAAGCGCAGGCAAAAAGATAGGCTCCCCAGGGAACATAACCTTCTGACCCAAATATTCCTTATAAGAGGTGGAAAAACAACAAAGGAAAAAGAAAAAAGTCGTATATGTTGCCTTGGATAACGTAAACAAAAGTGACAAAAGAGCTAATTGGAGTTGTTAAAAGAAAAAAATATCATTTAGGACCCCCTACCAACAGATTAAATCTCGAGCCAGCAAGTGCAGTAATATGCTGCCGATCAACATGGGTGCATAATCAGTAAAGTACCTTTCTGGGGCTCTATTCTCATAATCGAATGATCTCTGAGTGGTCGCGTGTTATGCGAAATAAGCTGTCTTAAACAGTGGCATAGTTGCTCGCTCTTCACAGTTAGAGGACTTTTACACGTTTAAAGCGAAATCTCATCTCCTGTCCTATCTATACCGGCTAAACATTTCTCGGTCTCTTCATATGAGGACCTTTCGCAATAGCACTTAAAGGCTCGGAGATTATTTAAAGCTTGGCTAAAGTATGTGATGGGAATGATCACATCGTTCGATTACGAGAATTGGTAGCCCGGTGTTCTCTGAAGGACTGGGGAATATCAAGTGCCGGTCGATCGACCTAACCTCAGGAGTCAGAAGAGTGTTCATTGTAGCACTATACCTGTAGGTCCCGCAAGTCTCCAAGAGTATTACATGTTTGGCATGCACCAGGTCCATCTCTTAGCACACACTCTGCACTGCACTGCACTTTGCACCATTTAATATTCAGGTTGCTTATTGGACCTTTCTGTTCTCTTTTCAAAGTCTAGTATAGCACACTTAGCTCTTCTTCACTCAAAGTTGGTGCCACGAGTAGCGGCGTAGTGAGGGTTTCATGCGCCCGGGGCAAGGTTAAAGTTTGGCGCCCCCAAACATGTTTTAAAATCAATGTAAGAGGCGCCTTTCGGCGCCCCCTGACTTTGGCGCCCGGGGCAGGTGCCCCGGTCGCCCTGCCCTAACTACGCCGCTGGCCACGAGTGCCTATTGCCATTCTCCCACTAGGTGCTCTGACGATTTGTCTTCCTGTGTACATGCTTCATCGCTCAACCAGTTACGTCGAAGAATACCTATCAGCAGTCCGTCTTTTCGTGCCCCTTTGAACAACCGTTTGAGTCTGTTCATTTTCGATCGTTCTCCGAATTATCTGAGGATCTAGGTGTGGTTCGGGTCATGATTGATTCCTGCTTGAGCTGAAACCTGAATGTCAGCGCCCGCTTTTTCACTTAGCCGTCAATAATGCTTTGTGCGCTAAGTGCTTTTGGGCACCCTGACTGTCAGAGCCATAAGTATATTTGCCCTTCCTCGCCATTCCAGATCTCTTCTATGGTTACCTCCAATCACTCACCGAGGCAACTAGCTCCTGCTGGTTGCCTCGGTGAGTATTTTGATCTATTGGTATAGCAAACTAAAGCACTATTCTCAAACATGGTATCCTTGCCCTTGCCAAGCCTCCCTATGTGGAATGTAGACTGTTGTTTGTTTGAACTGCATATCGTCGTGGATAACGCCCGCAATAGCTAAAAAACTTAATATTTATCGGGCACACAGTATTACCCTTTAAAGCTAGGAACTTATATATTAAAATAAATCCTTACGATTCTTCTATCTTAATTTTGATTGCTTATACATCGGATATAGTTTAATGGCTACAATTGGAGACTTGAAGATAACAGACAAGACCCTGATCTAATACGCCTATCAAAAGATGGTTTTTGAGATAGGATATCAATGCCGAAAAATTTTACGCGGCTTATATGGCGATCTTCGGTCTATTGGTTACGTAAGCCGCTGGATTTCTGGAAAAAAAACCGATGAAAGAAATAGCCTTTTTTCGGATTGTTTTTATTGATTGATTGCATTGCTGCTCGCTTTTTTATATCTGGAGTCTTTGTATTTCTACAAAGATGGTTTTCTTTGAAAACATAAAGTAGGTATTATCATATTTCGTTTTATGAAAATTTATGTTAAAGAGACTCAAGTAAGTATTCGAGGTAGCAACTCTTAAGAGGATCTGTGACTTAACCGTATTGGAAACTGCATTAAGTTTACTATGAAAAAACAATATCTCTCCTTGTCTTTTTTTGACGTTGTTTAAGGATTAATTGACAAAAGGAATCAGTGGCATTGTTGAATGTGCAATACGTCGAAGGTAAAAAATTATTGACTGGTCACTCTTTGATTTAATTATTCGAGAAACAGTTCTAGAGCATTTACTAGGTGTCCTATGTGCTTTAGCCAATCAGTGTATGAATTCTTGAAATGGGTGAGTGTGATAATGAGCATCTCGCCACTAAAGGACCAATAGAGATGCGGAAATCAAGTGAGATCGCATGCGCAGTTTGACTTTTACTTGATTTTGATGGAGTATTCTTTCTCATCCATTAAATAATTCATACACAGGAGAGGTTGATGAAGTCAATGTGTGTTAAGTGAATGTAAAACGTAGAGGCGTGTGTTTCGGAAACGAAGGTAGCTGTAAGAAAGTATTATGTTTTGTTTGCTTATATTTTATATTATATCAATGCCAAATTAGGTAAGAAAATTAACATAAAAGAAACTAAAATTGGTGATTTTGGATGTTGCGAAAGGAATGACAGGGCACAACCTAAATGAATTATCTAGAGGAAGGAAACCTTTATTTTGAATTCATTCTATAGAAAGAAACCGCAACGAAAATGAAGAACTCCAAACAAAGATAGAAAACATAAACTAAGAATTACAACCTAAGTAAGCAAAGCGAAAATAAAGATAGCATTAAAGAAACTGAAAAATAACAAATCAACTGGAAAAGTTGGAGTAACGGCAGAGATGCTCTAGCACGGTGGTAAAGCTGTGATTAATAACCTCCATATTCTTCTGAATAAAATAACAAAATAAAAAATAAACCCAAACATTTGAATAGAATCTATAACCATTATTCTACACAACAAAGGCGATAAAGCATACCTAAAAAACTATCGACCTACTTCTTAATGTAATTTTCACGAAATCCGGATTTAGAAAAGATTTCATTACGGTTGACCACCTTTTAACCATGAGAATCGTAATAGAGCGAGCCAACGAATACAACATTCCACTATGTTGCGTTTATAGACTTTGAAGAAGCTTTCAAGCATTGAACATTCGGCAGTAAAAGCATCTATAATTAATAGCCGATTGGATCACACATCACTATATAATTAAAGCGTAGCAACTACATCAATCAAAATCCACGAGACGCCAAGCCAATCCACATAAGACGCGGTGACAGACAGGGTGATACAATATCTCCTTAACTATTTAACCAGGCCCTAGAAGAATATAAGAATATAGAATTATAAACTAGGATTGTTACTTAGACAGAGAAGAGTAGAAGATATTGGCTGAGGCCTATATCCAAAGATGAATCAAAGAAAGCTAAATAAAAATAGAATCTCTCTCCAAAGATATCATCTTCTTGGCGTAAGTTTGCCAAATTTTTCTATTAGCAAATTGTTTTGGGAAAAAAATGCAGCCACTAGTGTAATTTTTGTATTTTTTTGAAAAAACTGATGCAAGTTTTTGTGTTCTTTTGGGCAAACGACAAACTAAGTGTTGTACTTAGTGCACGTTTTTCGCCACGGGCTCTCCGAGTAAAAAATGCATACCTCTATTTTTAGCTTGTGTTTCGAAACTAATGAATATATGAATATATTGCACATGTTTTGAATAAATAGATAGACCGCAAATACTTAAACCTTAAACTCGGTTACCTTTGAATTAAGCGCTCAATTAAAGTCATTTGATAAACTAGCGAACACGGACACCTTAAGGTTTTTTTCCTGGGTTTTTTTTCTTTTTAAGAAATCGAATATTAGAAAGTAATAAGTATACTTACACAAAATACATGCTATACGACAAAAGCTTATGCAAATTTGTGGGTAAGTAGTTAACAGAATATATCAGATTTAAAATCTACAAATACACGAAATGGAAGTGTGTATAGTTTTTGCAAAGTCACCTGAATAACTCCTAATACGGGGTTCTATCGATTTCATGAAATTTTTCTTCATTCTGCCCTTCAAAAGTTATCCAAATTCATATAAAATCTTCCTGGTATAATTTCAACCCTACCGACAGAGAAGAGGCGCGGCTCTTTGCGGTCCGACCACAAAGTCGTTGTTTTCCGACCGACACAGCCCAGGTGGATGGACGGCACCTGATTGGCAGATTTTTTTGAGATATGCTTTTAATTGCTTTCGGGTGTGCTTTTCGCGACCCCTTTAGTCGGCAGTCTGCAGAGTTAGAAAATAAATCAGTGTCGTTCCTGTAGGTGTAGGCATAGAAAGGTTTATTATCTATTTTGATTTCTTTAGTTTACGCCATAATTAAATGAATCACTTTCTATAAAGGATATGCCGATGGTCGGCTTTTATCTTTGTTCAACTGACTTTGCAAAAACTATACCTTGCACCCAGCATGTGGTAGTCTGGTAAACCGACGACTCCAAAATGGGGGAGAGGTCTGGACGGGGGCGTACTGCGGAACTACAGGAGAGGTATTTAATTTTGCCCTGGGTAAGTATGCCACTATTTTTCAGGTAGAAGTATACGCCAGTCTGACATGTGTTAATAAAAATCTGGAAATGTCTTTGTCAGAAAGAGACAACTACATATGCTCAGATAGTAAAGCTGTACTGTCTGCCAGCAAATCGGCCAGAGTAAGCTCTGCACTTATAGCTGAGTGTAGGGATGTACTAAAAACCCTGGCAGGACACAGCAAGGTTGATTTTCTCTGGGTTTCAGGACATAAGGGCATTTTTGGAAACGAGGAGGCTGACCGACTAGCTAGAATGGGCATCAACTGATCTAGTGGGGCGTGAACACATGGTGCGCATTGCAGAGTATCTTACCATGACGTCCCTAATGAACAGGCGCTCTCAAGCGCTCTGGGAAGATACGGACGGAATGAGGCAAGCCAGGCTCCTTATCGGGGAGGTAAGTGCCTCCTGAGCGAGATCTTTTCTCACACTCGGGAGGAAAGATATAAGACTGACGACAGGGCTTTTAGCAGGACACTGTCGTCTTAATAAACACCTTAGCATTCCGTGAATCATTGAAGATTCGGAGTGTCGTTGTTGTATGTAGGACGAAGAATGCCCTTTGCAGAAAAATTTTAAATTAAAAGTTTTAATATGATTTTGTTCCTGTTGCAGTTTTTCCTTCCATTGGTTCATGAATGCAACACTCAGAAGGCTTCAAGTTCTAAAAGCATGACTTATAAAAACACTTAGGTACATGTTTAATCACGGTTATGTTCAATATTTTAATCTAGTCTACCTACATGCCCAAGATCAAAGTAATCGACTTAGGAATGCGCGAGGCGCAAGGCGCGAGAGCAGATCTAATTTACGCAAATCCCTTTCCGACACTTTTGAGGAGAGATTTTCTTAATGGGAGATGCGGCTGCTTAAGTGAATCTTTCAACGGAAATTCATTGGAAAACGTTACATATTTCCCTATTTAATCGAATACTTGAAACGATTTTTTTTTAAATTTAATTGGACTGTTCGCAATTTTAAGTATTGCCCTTTATTTCTTTGTTTATTTTTCGGGCTCCACATGTTTGTCATTGTATTTTGATTTTGCCTTCTTCACTTCTGTCTTACTAGCCTAACATTCTGCTAAGTCATCTATAGGGGAAATGGTAAGTAAGAATTCCTCGTTTCTCAAAAGAATGTGTAAGGCCACACTTATATTTAATTACAAATGGATTTTAGAAAATGAAATGGTTTTCGATATCGATCCATTCTAAACTTGCTATAACCTCAGCCCAGCAAGATGGTGGTCCATGATTGGAATCATGGTAGATAGTAGAGTAAATTTGTACAAAAAAAAGCTATGACCACAGCTAAAGTTTCATTCGAGGATCCTGCCAAAATTACGAAAAGAAGTAAATTCCCTATTTTAGGAGAAATAAAACTAATTTTGTTGGATTTACTTTAAGCGGGACCTACTTAATCTAAAACTATAAAGAAGTTGACCTGTCACTTGAAAGCAAAATGGCGGCTATAATTTAAAAAATATGCTTTTTTTCGATATTTCCTTTAATTTTTTGCGATATTTATTGACACCTTATTTGAAAAACGAAAATTTTGTTTCCCAACCACTACAAAGGGACCTTCATAATCTATAGACCAAATTTAATTTTTAGAAAAAATCATCTGGATTAGTATTTACAAAAAGTTACGATTTGAAATTTAACATTCAAGATGTCGGCCGAAGTTTAGATAAAAAAGTTCTTTTTTCATTCTTGTTTGACAGAACTAGTGTTGTGTACGTGTAGTATATCAATTAATACTAAATTGATTTTAAAAACTCCCTAATAAATGACACATGTGTAATATAATCCAAGATGGCGGCATTCAAAATATAAAAAGACCAGTATTTTTTTGGTTTGGAAATTTTTTTTACTAAATAATTTAATTTAAAAAAAAAGTTAACATATGTCATGTACCAGGTAATTGACCATATTTTAATTAATATTGATCTGACTGTAACGTTTAAATTAGCAAAATTGAATTACTTTTCCTGAATTATTAGAATCTGATGTCAAAAATGACAAATTTTTGACATATGGTTTATTTTTTAATAAAACACCCCGTATTTATTTTTTTAAATCGGTAGGGCTCTTTTTCTGATTTCAGAAATATATAATATGTTGACATTTAGTTCAGGGATTGTTGAAATATTTGCATTTTAAAAACCATATTAATTTTCAAAATGGCAACATCCTTATTGTTTATTTACGTTCGATATTTCCCTATACTACTTTTGAGTAATTTCGTTGAAAGTCTAGAGCTTTGATTCCTGTTTGGCCATTTGAGAAGATTGTAATATTCTTACTGACATATCTCTTCCTTGGGTTTTCTCGCAGATATATTTCGATATTATATATTTTTGCTTGGAAAACTGTGGTTTGTATTCATAATAATGCAAACCAATGTGCTTCAGGGACCAGGCTTTTTTTCCTGCTCCTAATTCACTGTCCGTTTGGGTTTCATGGATACATCGGTATACAATACCAACTTTCCCGAAAGTTTCCCACGCATCTATATAAACGAAAAAAAATAAAGATAACAAGATGGTTCTCAATATCAGCAGATCTTACAAGTGTCTCACTATCATGGTTAGTAAACCGTCAGCCTAGCAAAATGGAGGTCTTAATTTTGAATATAGGCTGAAGTAATTTTTTCACCTATTTTTTTTAACCACTTTTTTATCTTCAATGTTACGAAACGTTTTAAATTTTTAAAAAATTATTAAGTCGCTATTATTTCCACTTTATGAGGAAACAGATTTAAAATAAATGGGTCTTCTTAAATAAGTAATGCGTCACGCCGTTTCGCATTCACCAAAAAGTAAGCTAAAATCCTCTTTTCTATATCCACAATCCGGGCATAATTCCTTTATCTCGGCTCCTTTATTTAAATGAAACAATTTAGACTTTAAAACAAAGTTAAAACCGGTAACGGATTACCGTGCCCGTTATAGACCATGCACCTTTGAATAAAATATATACTACTTAGGCGATTCTTTGACGGTCAAATATATTGCACAATATTATGAATTGTGCAATATTAGTTACCCTCTAGACTTAGCATTAAATGTTACACAATGATTGAGCAAAAGATTACACGAGTTTAAATTGTATTGCTTATTCAGCCGTATAAAGTTAATAATTGGGCAATATTGTTGAGTTCTTAGAGGTCCAAAAATATTGAAGTTTATGAGCTGTCAATATTATTGTACAAAAATATTGACTTAACAATACTGCACAATATTAACTCTATACTGCTCAATAAGAAAATATTGCAAAATAAAATTTAAACTCGTGCAATAATTGCTCAATCATTGTACAACCTTCAATGCTAAGCCTAGACGGTTAATAATATTGCACAATATTATTGACAGTCTAGGGGCCGCCTTAATCTTTCTTAGTTATTAAAAGCATGTTTGTAATTTCTTTTATTAACTGATTACTTCTACATTATTTGTTGCAATAACTGTATTGCTAGCATGTTCGATATGATTTATGGGCCAGTCATTAACTCTTGTCATTTTTGCTAATATTTTTGTTGTCGATTGTGCATTTATAGTTAATAAATTTCTTAGAAATATCTTTAATGACCCTACCACCAGTATTTACTAAAAGGTCTACAGTGTTAAGTGCTACAATCCTGGGTCTGCAAGTCTAGATTTTGATTGAAGGTTTAATTTATTTTTCCCGAGAATTCAATAGTTTTTAATATTTACATTAATTGTTCATAAAAACCTTGCGATATGGGTCATGTTTCTCGTTGTAACAAAGACATTATTTCCATACAAAGGTTAGAAATAAATAAAAAGAATATAATATTTTGGTTTAAAAATGGTAGCCATATTTTAACCTCCAAACGTCACTAAGAGATGTCCAATAAAAACGGTGTAAGTCAGTGTCAGTTGTTCGCTATATTTTACATGCGAATTTTTTAGACAAGTTAGCGATGATTAAACCAATGTTCAATTGTTTTGGTGGATGTGTAATTGAAAACGGATTCTAATATATCTTGTGCTTTTTACAATACGTATATAATACCGTAATGCATTTACAGATGTAGTTTTAAGTTATTTATGCATTATTTAGCTTTGAAAAATTTTGTATATAAGTTTTTGGTTCGTCCCGCCTTCCTTTTTGTAAATATGTTCTTTTTACTATAATTTACCAAATTGGTTCGAATTAGGCTATTTGGTGATTCACTAGAGCATTTTCTATTTTTTGTTTATTTAGTATTAATTAACTAATTAAGTACTTAAAATGACTGGGTTATTTGCATTTGAAACTCCCGCGGTTTTAAAGGCAAATATTACAATTTGCTATAATCAATTTACTTTACATAAAATGCATTTTGAATTACTAAGGTTCCTAGTTCCTTTAATATGGACCTTCGTAATCTCATTCCCTCCTACTTATTCCCTTTTCTCCTACGCCTATGGATTAACGACGCCACTGGGCGCCATGTGGGAGAATGAACGCAGCAGCGATACCTGCTGCCGCAACACAGAGAACCGTTTCGCCTTCGAACGATAATACACGCGTGTTAGCGACTCTCCTACCACATGAATGTGGGTGCAAAGAATACGGTTAAACAGCGTGTCCTCCCATGAGTTCCACTTCCTGTATAAAAATGGTGAGTGAAAATGCATTATTTTTACCTTACATACATTTGTTTATTGCTACACTAACCTAGAAGGTAAACTAGACCATTTCAGAATCCCTTGTACCAGCTTAGCCTATGACCTTATTCCCTTAAAATTACAGTCCACATCTGACACCGTTAAATTCCAGACAACTCTCCTATCTGGACCACCAGGGAGCCCCATTTTTGATCCTTAGCGACCCGGATTTCTGGAATCGTTTTTTTGCCTTTTTAGGTTAGTTTTTTTTACTGGTTTCAAATGCAAGAAAAACCCTTGTTTTTCCTAAATGCCTTTTTTACTGGTTTTAAATGCAAGAAAAACCCTTGTTTTTCTTACATGCCTACTTTAGAAAACCCCTAGGTTTCTAAAATACATTTTGCGATTTTTTTTTGTGTAAAAACAAATGCAAGAAAAACCCTTGTTTTTCTTACATGCCTACTTTAGAAAACCCCTAGGTTTCTAAAATACATTTTGCGATTTTTTTTGTGTAAAAATTAAATATTTTTACCAATAAATTTAGCCTTTTCATGCGAAAAACCAAACACAGATAAAATCTGTAAACTACTATGCTTTTTTTTTGTTTCGAATAAATCAAGTTTTTTCGTTTCTTTTTTGTAAAAAAAAACCGTATAGAATTTGGGTGTTTTTTTGTTTGTCACTGGAAATAGTTTAAAATAGTGTCTGCAAAGTGCTATTATTTTAGCCGTTGTGCCTTCACATTTGTGGATTGCTATAATTATATCCAATTTGCTCGAAAAAAATCTCCAAATTGCCATATCCATTTTTGCTTATTGCAAATTGCTATGACTATATCCGATTGCGGATGCTTTACTATATTCGTTTTTGCGTAAAAATTGCTATGAATATATCTATTTCTAATTTACTATTATAATATCTGTCTGCAAATGGCTATGATTGTATCCATTTTTTGCGTGCATAATAAATTTTGAAGGAAATTTAATTCTTAACTTGAGAATTTGTTTTCGTGTAAAGGCAGATAAATAGTTTTACCAAATTAAATGCTTTTGATTTGTAGGTATTTATTTTTAAATTTAGTACATAGTAGGTACCTACTTGTTTGAATTCGCGAGGCGAAGATAAAAAAACTTATACACAAGTTTTTTTGTTATCATTAGTTTGCATCGGGTATTTTCTTTACTTTTGTGCGCTTATAGTTTGATTATTGTAATTAAACGTAGGACATTAATATTTATACAGGGTGTCCAAATTTTGATTTTTTTTTCAGTTTACCTAATTTTGTCAATTATTTTTTGGATTTTTTTTTAAATCATGTCTAGTTCGGATAAAATTTTAAAGGCTAAAGCCTTGCGCTATAGTGCGATTTCACAGCTAAATTTGATCATTGAATCCGCGACCCTCGCAAAAAATGACCCTGCCTATCACAGCGGCTTTAAAGTCAAATTTCGGACATTGTCAAAAATCAAAAAAGATTTTGAAAAGCACCATAATACTTTGTTGACGTTGGTAGCCTCTGATGAGGATCGCTTAGTAGTAGAAAACAAAGTGGCTATGGACTTTTGCAAACGCTGTGACGAGATTTCCACTATATTTTACGAACTTTTCGAACTACCCTTTGAAGATGGAGGGCTTTTGAGCAGTACGATAAATCCCATGGGCAGTCCCTGTGCCTCCACAGACCAGCATGGTTTACTGCCTAGGATAAAAATACCTCTTTTTCAAGGGGAATTTAAGGAGTTTCCAACCTTTTTGCAAGCCTTTAATGCTACCGTGCACAATAATAGGTCGCTGGGAAACTTTGAAAAATTCAATTTGCTTTTTTCTAATTTAAAGGGCCCTGCCCTGGATGTCATTTCTGACATTCCTATCCTTGCTGAAAATTATTTAAATGCCTACCACACCTTGGTGGATAGGTATACAAATAAACGATTACAAGCTTACCTTCACTGGAAGGCAATTGAAGGCTTCTCTCCTCTTACTAAAGAGAATGCTACGAATTTGAGGAATTTGCTTGATTGTTTTTCGAAAAACTTAAGTGCTTTAAAAGTCATGGGTTTTAAAACGGAGTTTTGGGATTATATTATGGCACAAATGCTCTTGGATAGGTTGGACCCAACCACGCGCAAGGCATTTGAGCAAAATTATTGCTCCAATGAGATCCCCTCTTATGATAAAATTCGTGCTTTTGTTTCTAGCCATTGCATTGCGTTGGAACAAATACAACAAACTCAAGATTACTTAAAAAATAAAGATTTGTCAATTTCAGGTCAGAAAAATCAAGCAAAGTTTCAAAATCGATCTGCTTTGTTTGCTAATACTCAGAGAGCCTCCAAAAATGCCTCCCAGTCTCCAAATGGCCAAAGTGGCTTAAATAATACTCCAAACCCTCAAAATTTTTGTTTTCTCTGTAAAAGTGGCGATCATATAATATACAGATGTCCTAATTTTTTGGCGAAAACTCCCCAGCAACGTTTTGAGATTGTTAAACAACATAAAGCGTGTGTCAACTGTTTGGCCTCAAAGCATAATTTACCCCAGCAATGCAAATCAGAAAAAAGATGTTTACATTGTGGCCAATTTCATCACAGTCTCTTACATTTTTTTCCTATTAATTCTACACCTAGTTCTGCGAGTAGCCCCTCTACTTCTGCAGTGCAACCCCCGAGGAGCCCCGTGGCTACCGAATTTAATAGAACCACTAACACCATTGTTACTGGTATGTCTTTAAATGATCGCGAAGTACTTCTCTGTACCGCTTTAATACAAATACAGGATGTTTTTCAAAATTGGCACACAGTGCGCGCCATCTGTGACTCTGGTGCTCAATCTTCATTTATATCTAAGTCATGTGCTGATAGTTTGGGCCTTCCTAAATTTAATATCGCCATGACTCTACAAAGCTTAGATCGAATGACAACTTCGGCAAAATCTGGAATTAATTGCAATATATCCTCTTTGCGTGATAATAATTTTGTTTTTAATTTTGATGCGATAATACTCGATAAAATTTGTAGTGATTTACCTCATTCCTCATTTTCGATTAAAAGTTTTCCTTTTCTCGCCAACTTAGAACTAGCTGACCCAGGCTTTAATAAAAGCGATAAAATTGATTTATTGTTGGGCGGCGATGTGTACCCTTACATTTTGCTAGATGGTCGTTTGTCTACGGGACCCAACAACCCCGTCTGCATTAATACTATTTTTGGGTGGGGAATAATGGGCAATCTTTCACTTTCACCTTCAACTACAAATCAAATTAAAACATTTTTTACTACGTCAATGAACGATTCTTTTGTCAATTTAGATAAAAATCTACAACGATTTTGGCAAATAGATGACATACCTAATGTCAAGGCCATTGACCCCGAAGATGAGTTTTGCGAAAATTATTTTTTGAAAACTACCTCAAAAAATGAGGAGGGGAGATATATTGTATCTTTACCATTTAAAGTTACTGCTCCAGATTTTGGCGACACTCGATCCATTGCCGTACGTCGTTTTTTCTCCCTTGAGAAGAAATTGCTACAAAACCCTGATTCTTATGCTGCCTACAGCTCTGTTTTACAAGATTATTTAGATAATAATCATATGCAACCGGTTTCTGCACCTTTGCCGACCGAAATTTCAAATCATTTTTATATTGCACACCATGCGGTGTTTAAAAAAGATTCTACTAGCACCCCCCTGAGGGTGGTTTTTGATGCGAGCATGCACGCCCCTGGCAAAATCTCGCTCAACAACGCTGTTTATACTGGGCCCCCTTTACAAAGGGACTTACAAAAAATTTTATTACTTTATCGTTTGCATAAATTTTGCTTTTGTTGCGACATCCGTCAAATGTACAGGATGATTTTAGTTGACCCTAGTCAAACTAATTTTCAAAGAATAGTTTGGAGGTTTGATCCTAACCAGCCTATTCAAGACTTCGAAATAAATAGAGTTTTATTCGGGGTCTCTTGTAGCCCCTTTTTGGCTATCAGAACTTTGCTGCAACTTGCTAGAGAGCATGAGGACCTTCCTCTTGCCTCAAAAATCATTGAGGAGGCAGTTTTTGTCGATGATGTGATTTCGGGAAGTGATGACTTTTTTAAGGCCACTGAGATGAAAAATCAATTAATCGAGCTACTTAGCCGAGGTGGATTCGAATTGCGTAAATGGGCGAGCAATTGTCCCGAGTTACTATCCGATCTTCCTGAGTCACACATTTCGATGAAGGCTCTTTCTCTCGATTTAGATGCTGAAAATTCAACTTTGAAAATTCTCGGTTTAAATTGGAACCCTCATACTGATGAATTTTTTTATACTTTCGACTGTTCTCTCCAAACATGCACTAAAAGAACAATTTTAAGTAATTTGGCCCGCATTTACGACCCTCTGTCTTTTTTGGCGCCAATAGTTTTAATTTTAAAATTAATTGTTCAATACTGCTGGGCAGAAGACTTAAACTGGGACGACCCTGTCAGTCCGGAAATTGTTTTTAAATGGGAAAAATTTAAAAATGAATTAAAGTTTTTGCATTCTGTTAAAATTCCTCGTCAAATAATTTTGCCTAATGCTAGTCAAATCCAGCTAGTAGGATTTTGCGATAGTTCAGAACGGGCCTATTGTGCTGTCGCTTATATTCGAATTTTTTATTCTGATGGAAACATTAAAGTTTTTTTTGTTTGTAGTAAATCTAGAGTCGCACCGTTGCGTCGTAAACTAACTTTACCAAGACTAGAGCTTTTAGGAGCTGTTTTGTTGGCTAAATTAATGGATTTTTTACTAGAAACGTTCTCGGAAAAAATTAAATTTGATAAAATTCTTGCTTTTACTGATAGCACAGTGACCTTATCTTGGATTCAGGGATCTCCTCACAAATTTAAAACATTTGTTTCGAATAGAACTGCCTATATACAAGGAAGAATTAGCCCTGAGTTTTGGCATTATGTTCCTACTGAACAAAATCCTGCTGACTGCGGTACTAGGGAAATGTATCCCTCTGATTTACAAAGATTTTATTTTTGGTTAGAAGGGCCTTCTTTTCTAAACCAACCTACAAATACTTGGGATTTTATGACAGTTACTTACGATGGGAATGCAGTTTTGGAAGAACAGCGAAAAAATATTTTTAACGTTTTTACTTGCGAACAAACAGTTGAATATTATGTAAACAACTTGTTTGAAAAATACAGTTCTCTTTTTAAAATTAAGAGAATAGTTGCTTACTTTTTGCGAGGGTTACAAAAGTTTAAAAATCCCTCATACAATTTTGCTACTGATTACCTTACAAATCAGGATTACTACAAAAGCTTACTTTTTATTTCGAAATGCGTACAATCTTTTTCTTTCCAAAAAGAAATTGAATTACTAAAAGATAAGAAACAGCTTCCAAAAGCTTTTCAAAAATTATGTCCATTTTTGCATAATGAAAGCTACGATTTGCTTCGTGTTGGAGGCCGTTTATGCCATTCAAATTTATCATACGATAAAAAATTTCCAATTCTTTTGCCTTCTAGTGCAAAATTCACTGAATTACTGATTTTAGATTTGCATCGCAGCAATCTTCATTGTGGTATACAGACCACAACTTTTTTACTAATGCAAAACTTCTGGGTATTGTCTGCTAAAAAGGTAGTGAGAAAAGTTTTAAGTTCTTGCCATACTTGCTGGAAAACTAAACCTAACTCTCTTCAACCCCCTATGGGTAACCTACCGAAATTTAGAGTTTCCGAAGCAAAGGTGTTCGAAAATGTAGGTATAGATTTTTGTGGTCCGTTCACGATTACTCTTGGTCGGACCAGAGGTGCAAAAACCATGAAAGCATATGTCTGTTTATTTATCTGTTGCGCTGTTAAAGCCGTGCATTTAGAGTTAGTCTCTGATATGACATCAGAAGCCTTTCTGGCTGCTCTGCGCCGCTTCATAGCTAGAAGAGGACTATGCTCAAAGATCTCTTCAGACTGCGGGACCAACTTCGTGGCCTCTGAAAAATACTTGCGACAAATTTTTTCTGATTGCGTGAAGGGGGAAGGTATAGTTTGGTCTTTTAACCCACCTGCTGCTCCCCACATGGGAGGCATTTGGGAATCAAACTTTAAATCTTTAAAGACTCATCTTCACAGGGTAGTTGGAAATCAAATACTCACCTATGAGGAATTAAATACGGTTTTAACCCAAGTTGAAGCCATAATGAACTCACGTCCTTTATGTGCCTTAAGCACCGATCCTACTGATCTGGCGGTCTTGACTCCTAATAATTTTTTAAATTTGAGGCCTCCAGGTACAATACCCGATCCAAACTACTGCGATATTGCGTTAAACAGGCTGTCCAGGTGGCAACTGTTGCAAAGAATGCACCGCGATTTTTGGATTCGCTGGCATCGCGAATATTTGCACACTTTGCAACAGCGAGCCAAATGGCACCAACCTCTTGCTTCCATTGATATTGGTACTATGGTACTGATCAAAGATGAAAATTCCACTCCATTGGATTGGCCCCTAGGCCGCATTGAAGACCTTATTAAAGGTTCTGATAATATTCCACGGGTTGCTATTGTAAAGACTACTAAAGGTACCTACAAACGGCCTTTGGTAAAACTATGCGCCCTGCCTACAAATTAAACTCTCTGAAATGCCCCTGGGCATTCTCAGGGGGGTGGGAAATGGTTCGTCCCGCCTTCCTTTTTGTAAATATGTTCTTTTTACTATAATTTACCAAATTGGTTCGAATTAGGCTATTTGGTGATTCACTAGAGCATTTTCTATTTTTTGTTTATTTAGTATTAATTAACTAATTAAGTACTTAAAATGACTGGGTTATTTGCATTTGAAACTCCCGCGGTTTTAAAGGCAAATATTACAATTTGCTATAATCAATTTACTTTACATAAAATGCATTTTGAATTACTAAGGTTCCTAGTTCCTTTAATATGGACCTTCGTAATCTCATTCCCTCCTACTTATTCCCTTTTCTCCTACGCCTATGGATTAACGACGCCACTGGGCGCCATGTGGGAGAATGAACGCAGCAGCGATACCTGCTGCCGCAACACAGAGAACCGTTTCGCCTTCGAACGATAATACACGCGTGTTAGCGACTCTCCTACCACATGAATGTGGGTGCAAAGAATACGGTTAAACAGCGTGTCCTCCCATGAGTTCCACTTCCTGTATAAAAATGGTGAGTGAAAATGCATTATTTTTACCTTACATACATTTGTTTATTGCTACACTAACCTAGAAGGTAAACTAGACCATTTCAGAATCCCTTGTACCAGCTTAGCCTATGACCTTATTCCCTTAAAATTACAGTCCACATCTGACACCGTTAAATTCCAGACAACTCTCCTATCTGGACCACCAGGGAGCCCCAGTTTTTATCAATCATGGATTACTTTTATTGTTTTCAAATTTTAAACCACCCCTCAGAGGTGGTACTACAATTTGAGACTATTTTTAACGGGAATCCTACGACTGCACGGACTAAATTTCCAAAAAATGACAGTTCGTTACAAATTTTTTATGTGGTTTTTCTTTATTTTAAGTTATTATTATTTAGTTAATTTGAATTTATGTGAGATGGAAGTCACTGGGAAATGTATTACTATCATATTGCACATTAGGGTAAACCAAATCTTTGAAGTTATTTGACCTCTGAGTATTAAAAAATAAACCGGTCGGTATCAAGTCTATAGACTTGATACTTAAACCCGGTCTAAAATGCTAAGTTTTAAAGTCTTAGTAAATACTGGTATACAGTATTTGAAAGAAAAAACCTAGTAACCTCATTACTTATTAAGTGTATTTGATGAGCCTAAAGGCTCAAAATTTTTGGAATAGCCGCTAAGATTAAATTCACTTGATTTGAATTTGGTCGTGCCAAGAATTTTTTGATTTCTAGACATGATTAAAGCACTTGAATGGCTGAATTCTAAAATGCTTGAGCTGTTTTTTAAATATTCGCTCCTACGTTTTCTTTTCTCTCATACTTACCCCATTTTGTTGCAAATCAGCATGCTATATTGTTCGTTTTGCGAATTATAACAAAAATAATAATATTGATAAACAATTAGCCCAAAAAGAGCAAGTAATATTAAGACAATTAAATATTTTTATTATTAATCAGTTCTAAATAAATACTTTTGGAATCTGAGCGCACGGCAGTGCCCGGCCAAGTTCGCGGCGAAAACTGCTGTACCATCTTTTCTTGAAACATTTCAACCCATATTTGACCTATCTAAAATTCTACTTCGGAATGAACTACGAAACTCAAACTTTGCACAGTTGGGTTAGTGACCCCTCCAAGTTTCATGGACTTCTATAAAGTAGTAAAGTAGTTACGAAATTTCAAAAAAGGTCGATATTGCCACTCACTCACTAACTGACTATTAGAAGTTATGACCAGAACCTTGGACAAAATCAAAAAACCCCATACTTATAATTCACTCCCCTCCCCTATGCATGTAAAGTTATGTAAAAGTAACATTGCTCACTTCCAGACGCACTAGAGAGCTGAACTTTGGCAGACTGATAGGAAATATGATAAAACTATTGTAAAAAAATTAAAGCTCTCACAATTAATTTGCTTCCCTCCCCTTTGAATGTAAAGTAATGTGAAAGTAACATTGCCCACTTCCAGAAACGCTAGATAGCTGAGGTTTGGAAGACTGATAGGAACTGTGATAAAATTATAGAAAAAAAATTAAAAACACCAACATTTTTATTTAGTACCATCCCCCATAAATGTAAAGTTATGTAAAAGTAACATTGTCCACTTCCAGGAACGCTAGAGAGCTGGGCTTCGAAAGGCTGATAGGAACTATGATAATGTCATAGAAAAAAATTAAAAAACCACCAAAATTTTTAATAATGTATTGCAAAAGTTTTGAACAATATTTCGCATATTTTACTACTTTAAAACTTAAGTATTATCCAAATCTTTTAAAAGAGGAGTAAAATCATAACACTTCATGTAAAAAAAGCCAAGTACGCTAAAATGGTATTCCTTAAAGAGAATTGAAATAAAAGTAAAGCCAAGTTCTCTAATACAAATTTCAAAACGAAAGGTTCTTACTAGTTTAGAAATGTTTTTCTAAACTTGGGTATTACGGCTGCAAATGACTCTTAGGCACAGTACTTAATTGAACATGAAAAAGTTTGGCTGTAATAGCACAGAAAAATAATTCCAAACTAGTAAGAACCTTTCATTTTGAAATTTGTATTCGAGAAATTGGATTTACTTTTATCTCAATTGTTATTACGGGATACGAGTACTATTTTTGCGTACTTGGCTGGTTTTTATATGAAATGTTTTTGTTATAATATAAATATACTTCTGGAATTGTATTATACGGAAATAGATTCTATTAGGAGTAGTTCACACCCACCGACAGACGCCGATTATTTGCAGACAGACGGATGAACAAACAAACTAACCCTTTTTCCTATTCACCAAAATTCAAACAAAATCAACCGGACACTAATTATTGGCGCTCCCCTTTTTTATTCCACTAACGGTTTTTTTCGCGTTCGAAAGAGTGTTTTTCTAAGAACATAAAGAAACACTAGAATCGAATTGGAACACAAAATTTACAAATACAAAGTTTGTCCATGGTAAATTTTACACCTATGTTTACAATACATTTTGAGCCCATGTTACCTGCATAGTTATTAAGAATGGTAATTAAAACAGATTTCGTCTTATAGTTTTAAAACTCTACACATTAATGTTTCCAGATATGGCCCCATGCTGAGTATGTTGCATAGCGCGTCATTGTTTGACCAATTAAGAATAAACATCCTCTAAGTGGCTTTAAAAGACGTTACCGCAAAACCACTGGTGATTCTTAAGAGGCAGAGTCGCACTTCAGAACACTATCTAAATAACCAAACATGGATGCTCCCAGATCGAGCAGTAATTGTATTTCCATCTCTTACAGGCTATAAAGAAGCCCTTTAACATATCTATATTGCACTAGTAAATGGGTTCATTCTTTCATTCTTTTTTGTCTGATGAAAAACTTTTGGGCTTAATTTATTTGTCATCTCCTAAAATGTAGCCCAGATAATTAGTATTTATATAACTACCAATTAGTTATTTGAATTATGTGATATTTAACTAATTTGTTTTTATTGTTTCAGGTGAGTTTTGACGACTTGAATGAAATGGACAAAAGTTTTTGAAAATACAGTAAGTTTTATACAAATAAAGCAGACGCAGAGAGACTATATTAATAAATTAAAGGCAAAAAAAAATATTTTTTTTTAATGTTATTGCGGCCTGTTAACTATGCCTGATTCAAAAAAACGCATAACGTGACGACACATGGCTTTGTACCGGTTTTAAATGCAGTGATGTGATGTGATATTGATGTTGAGTTCTAGTAACGACATTCGATCAGTTTCGCCCTCTATGTTCCCATATGCAAAATATAAAAGACAGCCCTCGTATTTTGTCGCTCTCGAATTAAATTATTCTTTTTCTAAGTTTTTTCAACCCTTTTTATTTAAAGTAAATTTGAGCCGACCGCTAATTGCCACTGATACACCGATTACAAATTTGTTTTATCCAAAACTGCGTGGGTCTGCACGTCCGCCGCGTCTGTCTGCACAATACCTTTGTTCATGTTACACACAACTACAAAATAAAACTAGGTGTATTCATAGTGTTATTGAATGGTGATTTATTTTTCTGATTGCTTTACTAGATTAAAATAATTAACAAAAAAAAAATCAAAAATACATCTTTTAATTTAAGACTATACAGTTTGTACCTCAGACTAAAAGTATCCAATGTCCAAAATTTTTTTCCGTTTATTTGACTTAACTGTATTTAAATTTAGCGCATTTTTTACTGATCCAACTTAAACGATTTGCCGATAAAATGTGGCGGAAATACAACATTATAAAAAGTATTGAGTCCTTATTAAATCTCAAGCAAACCAAAGTTTGGTTTTGCTCTCCTGTAAAATTTTTGTTTTAATATAGTTGTGCAGTGGACTTGATCTGAAATATTTTCTTTCTGAATTTGGAACTTGAAATATCCTACATCCAACAATAAGATCTAACCTTAACAGTTTAATTGTCGTCTAGTGTGATTTTAGCATGTGGTATTATTTTAAATGTTTAACCATCAAAATCGGTTTGATACGTTTAGAGCTTTTGCAATACAGACACGCAGACAAAGAATACATGATAATAGGCTGTTCGGTTCGGTTCGGTTCGGTTCGGTTCGGTTCAGCACTGAGCTCATTGATGACAACACTCAAGTTCTTTAATTAATCAACCCAATTCGTTAAAATCCATCGGGTTCGTAAATTACCTTATGAATCCCACCAACTAATGGCATCAATGCTTACCGACTCTGGGCTTTGGTGAGCAATTTTCGATAAATGTCAGTTACATCAAAATCAGGTGTTTTTTTATGTTCGGCTGTGTCATTTTTTTTGTTATTATTTTTTTTTAATGCTTCGCGGTATAATAACATGGATGGACATCTTGGAAGGTAAAGATAGTGGCCCAAAACTCAGGTTATGAAGATCTGAAGTCAATGTTGGTATCACCAGCAGAGGTGTACGCAGGAATGAATCCTGGAGGGGACCTTTATCGCGGATCGATACGCAGAGATGGATTCTGGGGCGGCCTGAATGCAGATCGATACATTTTAATTTTATTTTTGGGTCAATATTCAGTGGCTCTAAAGGGAGCTCCAGCTCTCAAGCCCCATCTGTGTACGACACTGATCACCAGACCGCGACATGCCAGGATTATTTGTTGTTGTTTCCGTGTACTTGCAGAGACTCTTTTAGAACATAAATAAAATAAACACAAAATGTTTTTTAAGTTGTTCTGACCATCCTGTGATCACTGCCTGTTGTAAAGCTGTTTAGGACTGGTCCATCTCTAAAGATGTTTTTTTAGTAGTCAGTACGGAATCAATTTCGTTTTTTGTTATTCCATAAGGGCCGACCAATGTCCACTTTCCTCTAGATAAATCATTAAGATTGTCCTCCCTGCATTTTTTTCGCCATATCCAAAATTCACTATTTTAGTTTATTCTATGTTCATTTCCTTACCTAATTTGACATTTAAATCTCCCATTACTGGTGTAGGATGGGTTTTGTGTTATCCATAGCTTTTGAGATGTCTTCATAGAATGCTTCGATGTGCTCATCATCGTAGGTAGAAATACTTGAATAACTTTGAGTGATGTTCTTTTCATTTTGAGTCTAAGATAACCAACACGATCTGAGATTCCTTTAATATTGTTTACTTATGGCTTTATTTATTATGAATTCTACTCCGAAGTTGCTGTTACCTTTATCGTATAGTAGATTACCAGGTTTAGTTTTATTCGGTTTTCTGATTTTCGACGGATTTTTGACAAGCCTACAATGTCTCATTTAATTCTTGTCAGCGCTTCCTCCAGCTCATTTATTTTTTCGTCGATGTTCATTGACGTAATATTATATGAATCAGGATCTACGGTTTCTTTATCTATAAATTTCAGCGACTAAAACTTCTCGTTGTTTACTTAAACTATAACAAAATTGACGGACAAACACCCTTATAATGTTTAAAGTGCTAATTTCAAAACCTGCACTCCCCAGATTTAATTTTGAGTGTCTCAATTTTTTGACACTCAATTATTTTTTCGCTAGATATGGGTATTGAAAAAGTTTTTTAAGTGGAATTTAGGAAAGTTATTTTGTTGTATTTCTGTGTGATTACCCCTCTATTATTTCTAATTTTAAAACAAATCACGCAAAAACAAAATACGCACCAAAACAAATCAAACAGCGGCAATATTTTGCTTATCCAGATACAAAGTTGGTATGCGTGCAAATTTTACAAATTCGCAAATTTCTGGGTTGCCAAACAAAATAACATAACGCAATATTGACTCCGAAAATAAATAATTAGCGGTATTTCCATAAAACAGTTGCATTGCAATGAAAATTTTTTGAATAAATTAAGTTTTTTATCATGAATTTGACTTATTTTTTTCCATGCATCCATGGATAAGTATTCTGCCATTTGTCCTAATTAAATGGGAAGTAACTAGCTTTTAAGAACAGAAATGTTTTCTATAAAATGCATATTTTACAAAATGTATTTTCTACTAAATATTTTTACACAGAATAAATTTTAAACCAAAATTCTTCTATGAAAAAATTTTTTACTAAGATTTCGCCACCCGTCGACGGCTTAGCTAAAATATCCTTTACACAGTTAAATGTTTTCTATTTTCGTAGAAATACCAACAAAAGGTTTTTATTATAAAAAACATACGAAAGTAAATAAAAAACTCAAACAAGGCTTTTCTCCATTATATCTATATACATAGGCAGGTTTATTCTGGCTAGCATTTTTTCCATCAGCGATCGATAGAAAAAAATATGAATAATTTAGATTGTTCCGCTCCACCTTTCTCCATTTTTTCATAGCATAACGAAAATTCATAGAATAAGTATGTTTATCGACACACATAGAAACTACTGGCGATTATATTTCTATTACGGATTTTAGTAACTGGCCTCTGAAATTAGAGTGTTACTTCAATGGAAAGACCTTTTGGTTACCTTTTTTTTCAATTTTTAACGATCTCTTTTGTTTTATATTTGCGTTTAAAATTATCAAACGCAAATATCTTGAAAACGGGTAGGCAACTTTCTAAAATAATGGTAGCATTAAAAAGGCATCTAAAAACCCTTTTTAACAAACCACCACTCACCGATTTTCCTTGTGTAAAATTAAGGTGAAAATTCACCTCAGCCCATGTTAGTTTTTTTAAATTTTGGGTATTTTAGAAAACACAGGGAATGCAAATTTTGTATATACTAAGCATTAAAAAAGATTGTAAACTTGCTGCATACATTTATTTTTATAGGCTGTGCTGTTCTCTGTTATCCAGGTTGTTTTTTATTTGTTTTATTAATTTCGTTTACATTTATTTTACTATATTTCAATTTAGTTTTATAAAATCTCGCTTTTATAACATTTTAAGTGAAAATTAAAGAGTTTTAAAATAAACTGCTTCCCAATTACACTTAATAAAAGTAGTAGTGGTGACCCGTATGTTCGACAAGTAGACCAGAGGAGGCCTTTTTACCAAATGTAATTAACCCTAGCCACAAGAATATCTTACAAATAGTAGGAAAGTGTTATTATCGACAGTGGCGCACCCAGGTGTTTCTTGGGGAGGGTGTGGGGCGAGGCCTCATGGTGTATTTCATGCTGTTTTTTTATGTTTATTCGTGAAATATGTGGAAAATATCTAGAAAAGCCAGAAGCTCCCTCACTGAGTGCGCCCATATTATCATCTCTGATGTTAAAAAATCCAGATTTAGTGAAAGTGATACCGCAATTTTAATTGAAAAGATGAATTGATTCTCAATAAAAGGACCATTCAAAAAAATTATATATTAAAAACAGCTAATTGCCAATTATTTTAACATATAAAAACATTTGGATTCAAATAAATGACAGAATAAATTAATTTTTAACAACGACCAATTGGTATTTATTAATATTAATAATATTTTTGCGCCTATAATGCATTAGAATTGTTTTTGTGTCCTATCAAGTCAAAACGATTGATCAATATATTAAAAATAAGCTGAGTACCAACCACCAAGTCTAAAGCAAAATAAGATTCAATACTTGCAACCCAATGTGAGGGATATTAATGTGTCAGATGAGGTGCTTAAAGTAGAAAAATTAGACATGTAAAACCCTTAGTCGCTCAAGTGGTTAAATATATCAGAAGACTGTATAAAAGTAAAGGCACCGATTATTAGGCATCATCATCTTCGGTTTTTTCTTCCTTTTGGACCATTGTCTGGAAGACTGGTCCACAAAGATATTACATCAGGAAAAATTGAGAGATCTATTAAATACTGAAGGTTTAGCAGGAAAAATCATGGTTGGAAAAAATCCATAAGATTCCATTCCCAAAAACAGATATTGTCTTATAAAATTACTAAATAAAGACTAATAAAGTAGAATCACAACGCTGCAAACATCACTAGATATCGTGAGCACTGCAAATCTAAACTCCATGCAGCCGTCATTGTAGAAGATTTTGCGGTAAACCCGGTCGTAAATACTCCACTCGACCACAACATTTTGTTTATAAATCCTGTCAGGGAAGAAGTAGAAACACATGTATATTCCATCTACGAAATGCAACAGCCAGGACTAAAAGAAATATTATTCCTGCATGCTTTTACTGATTGCGATTGAACATCGGAGGCATTTTGAAGGGGTCAGCTAGGATTTATAAAGCTTTATCAAAAATACTCTTCAATCCAAAAACCAGCTAAATTGTTTTACAATCCATGTTCTTTGCATGCTGAAGTAGAACTTGCTTAACAGGAATACCTGCTAAAATGGTATAACTCCCCGACAAATGAAAGTTCCTTAAATCCCTACACAATTCCTTTATTTATAAAATCAGAGGCAAATATGAAACTACTGACTTAAAAAAATGTACAGCAGAAACTCAAGATTGAAAGCGAGATAAACAAAATCATTATAATTATATTAATTAGAAACACTTTCATATCACTTTTATCCAAATATTACTCTGATTACTACTACTATTACAACATTAAAACATATTATCAAGTAGCTACAACTTTAGTTAGCAAATTAGCTAGCTTCAGAAATTTGGAGTTGGGATTCTAAAAAAAACTTTATAGTTCCAGGCTTCACCATAAATTCAGTGGCATCAAAAAAAAAGTTACATGTGACTTTTTGTAGATGCAGAACTGACTAAAGTGAACTACAAATATAGCTGCAAAAAGTTGTCCATTACATTGTCCCATTTATGCCACAATTGTCAGAGAAATTTTTTAAAACTTGTGTCCGTTTTAATCAATCATAAAAAAAGATAAATAATTCGAGCCAGAAATTCAAAAAAGCAAGAAAAAAAAATTATTATAATAATATTAGTTATAAACATTTTCCCATCACCTCTATCCAACTATTATTATGTACAGAATTGCATCAGTTTTTGTATCTGCAAATGTATAAGTTTTCTTTTTACTCCATATACAATATGTTAAGACTAATTGATACAAATCAATCTAAAAATTCTTCTTACTATACGTGACTTAACAAAACTTGACTATCAATGACTAGGTATCCAATTTTTTAGCTGGCTCAATAAAGTTAAATTTTAATAATAATTATACGTCCATTGAGAGTGAGAACGTTTTTCCTTAAGTTTCTTAATCCCAGTGCCCTTAAAGTCGATAGATTGACCGAAGACTCACAATGATGATGATGATGAAGAAGGTGATAGTAAAAGCAATTATCCAGTTTTTTGTAGAAAATCAGTAATATCGGATTAAAACTAATACGCCTGTAACTTGAAATTTATGAGTACATATTTAAAGGTAAATAATTTTTTTAAAAAATTGAATGGACTACATTGTCGTTTTTCACGATTTTTTTTCTAAAATTAAAAAGAAGTGTTAGATGAACAACTCTGATAAAAAATATGAGGTCAAAATGTGTTCTTCAAAAATTACCGGGTTTTGGTTACCACTATCTCAAAATCTGACTTAAAGGTCAGGTTTGCATACCCATTTCGTAGGGAATTTAATGCTCTTTAGTTTTTAATATAACATTTTTGGTGATCGAGTTGTAGGCAAAAAAACTGAGAAATTGTACGTTCTAACCCCCTTCCGCCACTGAAGCGGGAGGGCTAGGGGTGGGGTTTTTTGATATATTAATGTCCTAACTACCGTAAAACTATTTCCGGAATGAAAAATTCTCCCCCTTCCAAGCACTCTACAATCCTCTCGTTGACTGAACTACTTTCTTTACCGTCGGTTAAAAAATTGTTCCTGTATTAAATATTTCACTCCAGCACTGATGCTGCTTATCCAATACTATTGTTATCTGCGACGTTCTCTCTCTATTTTTCCGTTAAAAATAAGTCTCGTCATCATTTCTTTATTTTGCTATAGCCTTGGCACCTGCCTTTTTTAGTACCTTATTATTTGTTACACGCTCTCTACATATGCTTTCCATCTCACATTCTAATATTCTGGAAAAAGATGTAGAGAGATCAGTCTATTTGCTTTTCATGGTTTTCACGCTAGTTCTAAATCGGAGTCCCGAAAAACTTCCTTTCTAGGTCGACACATTTCCCCCAGTTCAAACACAATTACTGAGCCAGAATGTGTGTTTCTCTATGTTTGGATGTGTGTCTGTAGTGCAGCACAGAAATTTTCAGCTTCCGCACTAAGACATTGAATTTTGCTTGGCTTAAGATAAAACTGGCAATTTTTAATCATGTTTCCAAGGCTGAACAAATTAATTTTTAATTTTTAATTGGAAGTTTGTCTTATTCGACCTCATTAACACAGCACAAAAAAAATTAAGAAAAGGATATAACAAAAAAACCAACTGCCAATTTGCTGTATCAACCAGCTCATCATATCTGTTTTGAGGTTAAAGCAAGAATTTTACGGAAAATTTTTTCGAATAAAGGTTTCTTATTTTTTCACGTAGAATTGAAATCCCTAATTAGAAATACCATATTCCATATAAGAAAATTAACTTTGAGCGGAATTTGACACACATCTCACTACCTTAGTATATACATATGTTAATATTGGTCGTTTAATGCAAAACCGCACTCATATTTTTTAAGAATTTTCCTTGAGTAGGTATGTGTTTTTAGAAACAGCAGAATCGGTTTAGGTTTACTTAGATCTATCTATCTTTTTAGCCTTCTTCCGTCCATCTTTGGCCATAGGCCTCCCCCAATATCTTCCACTCTTCCTTCTCTATCGCCGTGTTCATCCATCTAATTCCCACATGTTTCTTAAAATCGTCTGCTCATCTCATTTGCGGTCTTTCCATAATAAATAATAATAAATAAGACGTTTATTAAAGAAATATACTTTTTAACAAAAAAAATACGATAACTTTATATTATCACTAAATAAACGTTCGAGTTTACTGCCGAAACAAGCACAAAAGTGTGTCCATTTGTGTGGCAGTTTCTTACACTATAATGTTCAATATTTGTTCATTTTTTGATTAACAAAATCACTAACATAGGATCTTGAAACACTGTTTAAAAACCATTTACTAATTTGTTTTTTAAAACTACGAAATACACTTAAAGATTTTAATTGTTTTGGCAATATATTAAAAAGGCGTGGTGTCAGATAGCGACAGCTCTTTTGACCACATGCTTTTTTAGCTCTAGGTACAGCAACATTATTAGTCGATCTTGTATTATGGTTTTTTGTTGCGTTTGTTAGACTTTCGCTAGGATTTTTAAAAGATCTTAAGAGCATGCGAAAACAAAAAAGCTGTCTAATATCCATAATTTGACTCATGGAATACAGAGAGTCTGTTGGGAATAATCTGTGTTTACCATATATTATTTTTAAAGTCCATTTTTGTACAATTTGTAAACTTTTAATATGGGTATCTAGAACACCGCCCCAGCCTACAATGCCATATGTAATATGAGTTTGTACAAGTGAAAAATAAAGAATTTTTAATTGACTTATTGTAAGAAAGTCTTTTAGATACTTAAATTTTGGTAATATTCCTCTAATTTTTTTAACAACAAAATTGACGTGAGCATCCCAACGAAAGCCATTATCTATTACTATTCCCAAATATTTTATGGTTTTTGTTGTAGGAATCACTATATTGTCGATGCTAAGACCGTGAATATTTTCAAAATTTTCTATACTTCTTTTATATTCCCAAAATCTTCAGTTTACAGTACATTTGTTCCATCGATCGTCTTTCTGTTTGATAATATGACGGCAAATTTCCATTTTAATTTAGCTACTTCTCCTCTGACATTCCTTTTAACCAGGCCCTAGAAGATGATTTTAATAACTTAGAGTGGGAAGGAATACGCATCAAAGTAAACGGACAATTCTTAAACCACCTAAGTTATGCTAACGATATCGCCTTAATAACAGATAAGAAAGAAGAACTGATAAAAATGCTGGAAGAACTGGATACAGCAGCTAAAAATATAGGCTTGAGTATGAACGATAACGATCAGAATAAACCAAGAGAAAATAGAACAAGTAGAAAAATATATATACCTGAATTATTAAACTAAAAAAAGAAAACCAAGCAGCTGAAATTAAGAGACGAGTAAGATTGACCTGGGCAGTATTCGGCAAATTAAGCTACATATTAAAAACTATAAAATATCTACAGTACCTCAAAATAAAAGTACCTAACCAATGTATCCTTCCTGTCTTAATTATGGATCCCAGATCTGGACACTTACAAAATCAAACATCGGTAAGGTAAGAAAAGCCCAAAGATGAAAGAAAAAGGAATTAATGGATAAAAAATTTACTCATGTATTTAAAACAAAAATTGTGAAAGCTACCAATAACTTGAATGAACCAAATAGCGTCACTTGAAGATCTGGTAAGAGATACACATAATCTTATTAGTGTGAGTTCGTGTCCGCTTGTGTAGTGGTCCTGCTTCGGATGTATCGCTGCAATGCTGGCAGCATATATTCGAGCGGACTGCCTCGATCATGGCGTTTCGCGAGCTTGAGGGTTCGAGTCCCACTTAACGCATGGTTGTGTTGTTGTGTCTAAAAAAGCTATTTTTCGACGCAAAAACTTTGGCAAAAACTGGGCGATTGATCCTAGTATGGATGGAAAAAGTCCCAGTATAAAAAAAAAGAAGATACACATAATCTTAGAGGTTTAAGATAGTTTATATACACAGGGTATCTCATTAAGGATAGCATCTGGATCCATCTTAGAAACTACTAGAGCCAGGACTCCAGGAAAATATTTATTTATTTACATAAGAAGAAATTAGAGAGGGTGGAGCATATGCCGTTCACGTTTGAATTTTTATGAGTTCGGTTCGGAAATTTTGACATAAACAGATAAGTAAAAAGACATTTTACGAGAATTACATGTTTAACCATCTATTAATTTTATCGTTCAATACCACCGTGTGTAGCTATAGCGCACACATTCAGCGGACTCTTAAGCTATGCCGCTGTTTAATTCAGCTACATAGTTACATAATACGAAATGCTGCGAATGCTACAATGGCCAAAGTTGCGATAGAAAAACTTCTGATTGCCACACTTAACCCTATTCTATTTACTACTTAATGTGAGCTTTCTTCTTAAGATCTGACAAACTTTTGAATTTTAAAATTTTCCAGAATAATGTCTATATTAGTTTTTAAAATTATTTTTGGTATGTTTTTGGAATATTGAATTGCCACGATGGTACGTACACTAACTTTCAGCCATTGAATTAATACAAATGATGAGACTGATAACTAGCGTATGTTTAAAATAATATTGCAAACAAAACGTTATATAAAAACAAAAACTTGAAGAAAATTTACGAGGTGAAAATTCTTAATTAAAAAGTTTCACGGACAAATCTTCAGAGTTTCGGCCTCATTAGGTCTCATTCGACTCGAGTATAACCATAAATTTGAAGAAGATGAAATGTTGATGTGGGTAACTAAAAAAGAAATATGAAACATAGTGTCTATTGAAGAGAGACCAACTGTCAATTTGCAGCTTTAGTCATAATTAGGCCGAAACGCAGAACCCGAGAATAAAACGTTTTCTACGTTGTTCGACGCCTATTCTCCACCTCCTCTATCTTGACAATCATCTTCTGTCAGGTTGAGGGGACTCATTGACCTTTGGATGAACTGATGCGAATCCAGTTTAGGACGCCCTCTTTTTCTGCTTTGGTAATCTTTCGTCGTTTAGACGTTGTAAGATACCATACCATATCAGTTGTCTTTTAGTGATGTCATCCGTTATGCTTCCCTCGATTCCCATTCCTTTTTTTTATGGTCTCATTTCTTATATTATCTTTTCTAGATATTCACGTTCCTTATTTTAAATATTTTTCTATGACGCGGCAAGTCTCTGTTCAAAACAACAGCGTGCCTTTCACCACTTTTCCATGTATAATACTGTTAAGACATTCAGTAACCTTTTTTGTTTTTACTATTCTTTTTTCCAGTGCCTGACAGTCTGTTCCTGTCTTATCAAATCATTGCATGTAGAGAATTTTTGTCCATTCTCTAGTTTTAACTCACTTGATTCGTTTGCAATTCATAAGTACTGTGTCTAGTCCACGTTCACTGATAACCCACTTTTGATATTCTTCCGTTAACTTTCTCATCATATACTCCATGTCTTCTTTATAATATAATTGTGAAAAACTGTTCAGTTTGGTTGGGCTGCCTATAGTGTTGCCTCCACTGTATTTTAGCTTTTTTAATATTAATTTCAAACGCATGGTGTACACATTTTTTTTATTTTGGTTATGGTTTTAAAATGGAATATCTAGTTGCTTTAGATCTAGAATCTCTGCCTGTAAGTGCAGTTTTCATCGGCGGTGTAATAAATGCGGATATTCCTTATTAATTTTTCGGTTTAAATTGGGCCTACTAGCCCCAGCAACGTGTACATTGAACGAACGAATGAATTATTAAATGGAGTCTTGTGGGCGAGGAAATCCCATGCACTTAGGCCCCCTTGCTTGGTCCGCTGTACACCACTGTCCACTGTTTCAGCCCTGTAAACGAGACGAAATTCGACTGTATTAACGCGGCAAGTACCGATCACTCAATTAAGATATGAAGCGAAAATTCTTAGTCCTTTATACTTCACGACGATTCCCAAAATGCTACTGTATTTATTAAGGCGACAGTGTCCTGTTAAAAGCCCTGTCACCTGTGTCATATCTTTTCTCCCAAGTGTGAGAAAAGACCTCGCCCTGGAGGTGCTCTCCTCCCCGATAAGGAGTTTGGCTTATCTCATTCCTCCAGTGTCATTCCCGAGCGCCTGAGAGTGCCTGTTTACACGTGTTTCACGTTTTAGGGTCGTCATGGTAAGACACTCTGAGATGCCCACCATGGGTTCTGGCCCCATTGAATCAGCTGATGATCCAATTTTAGCCAGTTAGTCAGCCTCCTCGTTCTTAAGAATGCCCTCATGTCATGAAACCCAGAGAAGATCAACATTGTTGTGTTCTGCCAGGGTTTTTAGTACATTTCTACACTCAGCTCCAAGTGCAGAGCTTACTCTGGCCGATTTGATGGCGGACAGTGCAGCTCTACTGTTTGAGCTTATGTAGATGTCTTTTTCTAACATAGGTATTTCTAAGTTTTTATAACCACACATTTAAATGGCATATAAGTTTACCTGGAAAGCAGTCGCATGCTTACCCAGGAAAAAATTAAATCTCGATCCTGTGGTTCTGCAGTACACCCCTGCTCCAGAGCTTTCCTACATTTTGGAGCCGTCAGTATACCAGACCACTCCAATTTGGGTGAGATGTACACACTTCAATTCCTTCCGTTTAATTTGTATGTATCTTATCGCTGTTCGTGTTAAGTGAAGAGCAGATGTCCGATACATCTCTATAAAGTTTTCTGTGGCTCTACCTAATCCTAAGATCGTCGAGGCTTTGATGTCTATACATAGTTCTCAACGCCATGTGTTCCAGGGATAGAAACAGGTGGCAGTCCGCCAGCCTTTCAATAGCCCAGGTGGGTGCTGTCCTCATCAAACCAGTAACTGCCAGACATGCAAGCCGATGAACTCTAGAGACCCTGTATGTATGATATATTTTTATTTAAAATATGTCATACATACAGGGTTTCTACTCCTGACCACCATACGATGACCCCATAAGGAAAACTAGGTCTTACCGCCGCCGTGTATAATCATTGAAGATACTGCGGTTGAAGTCCTCAAGTTTTACTGTCTACTGGCTTTTTTGATCTTGTCAGTCACCTGGTCACTTGGAGTCTGTAATAACCCCAAGGTACCTGGAAGAACTCTTGTAGCTGATGATTGGATCAAATAGTTGATGTTCTGGTAGGTTACCCATTAAACCTTCCTTGTAAAAACCACCATCTCAGCTTTTTGAGGGTTGACTCTAAGCCCTTCTTTAAGGCGCCAATCACGAACCCTATCGAGGGCTCTTTGCAGGAGTCTACCAATTTGTCCAACGTGTATATTTAACATAAATTTAAGATATCCTTATAATATCTAACTAATAAGAAATTAGCAAGAGTTGTAATGTATAAATATGTGGTTTGCTTATTCCTTTCTCAAACAGTTTTTGTACTGCTGACATCAAAAACTAAAGAATAGAATCCGCCGAAATTCTGAAAATCAGAATTTCAACATATTCTCAGTCTGGTTCGCCTGATAAGATTTGGTAAATACAGGAAGGTATGTTAACCACTTGCAAATAATGTTTTCAAAAAAATACCATATACATGCATTAGTAAAGTGCAGTTCTTATCAAAGCAGAATACAATTAATGTATGATTGTATGGTATTGGCGGTTAGCACCCTTAAAGGATCTAAACTAGCACCTAGGTACGCTTTTCTGGGCCCGTTGTGCAGTACGTACCTACTGTGTTCGCCTCAGATAATAATTTAGATACTATCTAGTGAATATACCCCATAATACCGGGCGGCGGATTAAATGTCGAAAGTACAAAAGGTAGAAAGTACAAAAGGTGGATTCACACTCTCTAGGATCCCGGGAAAGTCAGCGAAAAAATATGCTTTTTTGGTTTGGTTCAGTTTGGTTCGGTTCGGTTCGATTCGGATTTCCATCCTTTAAGGTCCCGAGAAAAATAAGGCATGACCAAAATAGCGATATTTTGTGTTTTCGATACTTTGTGTTTCCATACTTTTTTTCGACCTTTTGTAATTTCGACTATTTGTACTTTCGACCTTTTCGACTTTCGACCTGTTGTAATTTCGACACTTTGTAGTTTTGACCTTTTATCCACCGCGCCATAATGCCACGTTTGTTGCCTTAGACCACTGATACGTCATTAACCTTTTGACATTATCAACAGGGTATAGAAAGCCCCAATGTGCTCACACTAGCTGCTAGCTCCATACATCCTGTCTCATGTGGTGATTTCCTGATTGGTTAAGTCACCGAATCCATTCAGAGAATCACCAGATTAACCCATCCCCTTTACAATAGATGTTATCTGGTGTGGTCCAAAAGGTTACCGGTTTAATTTTTTTGCTAACATGCTGGTCAAAGCTCGTGTGTTACCAGATTACCCATTTACCCGTTGAGGCCCCTTTAGTCGCCTTTTACGACAAGCCTAGGGCTTACCCTGGTGGTATTCCTACTCTTACGTTTACTGCTCACAAACGCCCTCAAAACCTAATAACAAAATAAAATATGCTGACACAAATTATCGAGGCCCTTAAAAAATTTAACAAATTCATTATAGCTATAATGAAATCAAGATGACTCTGCCCAAATATGGAAAAAAGCGGTAACTACCAAACAAAAATGCGTTTTTTGTGGTACTAATTATTCTTAAATTATTTTAGATTTGGCGTCCCAATTCAACTTAAAAAACAGTAATTGACTTTATTTGTTGTAAATATTCAATAAAATATGTACTGCATTCTGGAAAAAAAAATTGCAAGTTAAAGTTTTCTACAAATTTTCTGATTTGCAAATTCCACCTTTCTGCATCGTTACCGCAGATTTTCTTTTAACCAGACAACGTACACGCATGCATGAGACAAATGAATTTTCATGTAGCCGGAACGCGAACAAACCACGCGATTCTCATTCTTATAGCGCCAGCGGTCTGCATAATACACCTTTTTCGAGAACCGAAAAGGCGCAGCCTTTAAAACTACAATAGCGATATTAGAAACTTAAGCGTGCCGCTTTCACGCAAATCATATGAAACGCCTATGCGCGATAGTGCAGGATATGCAATTAATGAAAGTGTCTTACGCTCTCTAAAATAAAGTTTATTTAAAAAATACTTGTTACGCATATAGTTGGATTTCATGAGTTGATTTATTAAAATATAATAAAATGAAAAAAAAAGTTTTTGGATTTTATCAAGGATAGGCAACGCGTTTTATAGGAAAAAAACAAATGGTGTATTTTGTGCATTAAAAAAAATCCCTCCTAAATTTTATCACGTAGTACAAATACTAAATGATGTGGAAACTCTAATTGAAATTAACTCCAAACAGGGGTGCACGAAATTAAGCCACTAGGAGATGGGGACTGCTTAGTTTTTTAATTTAGAAGCATTAAGTGCAATTTGTTTTTATTTACACCTTGACAGCGTTATTTGGATTGACAAAAAAGGAACGTAGGGTGGATATAATAGGTTTATTTAAATTTAGAAGACAAATTAATCACTAGGAAGTAGGTATACTGCTAACGCTGAATTTTCATTTGACTACCAATAAGGAGCTTGTAGAAAAAAAATCTGCTCCTAATTGTTGGTTTAATAACTTTTTTTGCTCACTCTAAGATTTTTTGAGCTATTCTTGGTAAAAAACGGCGCCGTGCTCATTTTTGTCTTCGTACATTGGCGGTTCTACGGTGGGAGGGGGTCGTAAAGAGGGGTAATTACCCCCTCAGAACCCGAAAAACTATTTAATTTAAAGGCTGAAACAATATACGCTCGGACACCTCAATTTTGTTTGCAAGGGGACACTTTTTGGGTTTCTTGAAATTTTTGTAGCACGCACCATCTTCGAGGGGTATACTTTATCCCTGTATTTTGAATAGGGAAAGTGGGTCTAGTGATGCCTTGTTTTGAATCCCTCTTGAATGTCTTTACAACCGTGTAAAAATTTAAAAATCTGTCCATTAGTTTTTGCGATAATTACCTTAAAACAATTTAACTTGGACTGATAAAATACAAATTTAATCAGAATTTTATATTTTTTGGATTTAATTTTTATTTTATCATTCCATGAAATTAAAAAATTTGAAAGTTAATATTTAAAAAACTAATCGATCGATTTTCAAGAGAACTTTAAAACAAGGTATCACTAGACTCACTTTCCCTATTCAAAATATAGGGGTAAAGTAAGCTCCTCGAAGATGGTGCGTGCCACAAAAATTTCAAGAAACCCAAAAAGTGTCCCCTCGCAAACACATCTGTTACCTTTTAGTTGGGACCTCCTGTATATTTTTGTTGACTTGCTTTATTAGAAAGAGCTTGTTTTTAAAGAAAAGAAAATAAAATGTTTCATTGTTTCAAAATATACAAATCCTTTACAGTTGTCATATACATTAATTATAAACATCTAGATCTAAGAATACCAATTTAAATTAAAAATTTGTTTTGTGGTATATATATTCCTTCAATGGCGGAACCAGGATTTCCAGGGGGGGAGAGCAGCAAACATCAAAACAATTTTTATTAGCGGATTTTGATAGATTCAAGTTGTGAAATTAAGTAATTTTTATCTAAAAGAAATTTATGGCGCACGCGAATTTTTTTAAAAAATTAAGTAGAATTTGTGATTAATTGTAAATAAGTGATGCTGCTAAAGTAAAAAATATGTTATATTTCTGGAAAGGGGGTGCCCGGGCCCCTCTGGCCCACCCTGGATCCGCCACTGGATTTCTCTTACTAATCAATAACGGAAATATGATGAATTCTTTTCCCATACAATTTTATAACATTTTATAAAATAAAAGTACTTATTACATAATATCTAGTATTCCTATTAACTTAACCACCCTACCTTATCTACTTAAAATGATACAGTTGTCCTATCACATTTAACTATTATAGTTATGTAGACATTATTAATACTCTTATTATTTACATATTTTATTTCCTTATTTAATTTACAAATGAAGTTCAATTATAAATATATAAATATGTAAAATCAAGTAGGTTTATTCGTTTTGATATGTTTATTAGCTTAATTTTTATTTATTATGTAAATGTTGAAAAGGTTTTTAATCAAAATTTGTATTAATATTAATATTTTGTATGTATAGCGGTTATCCTGCAAATAAAACAAAAAAAGGTAGTCTCTAAATCTCGATGCACTGAATTCAAATACGTCGCGTTGTTTGTTTTGCCAGTACACCCCACGGAACTGTAACATTACAGTTCCGTGGTACACCCCCAAAATTTCAAATAAATTGCAAAAAATTTGATCAAAGTATTGCAATGTTACACGGTGAACTTGCGAAAAAGGTACTTTTTCAAAGCCATCAAATAAAGGAGAATGCACACCTTAAATGGGAATTTAAAAAATCCACGATTTTGATGAAATTTTAATATATTGTAGATATTGATCTCCTGATCAAAAGTTAAAAAAACGGCTCAAAACGATCCTATGACTGGTAGCCGAGATACAGTGTCGGGTATGGGGCTTCCCCAAAATACGAATAAATTAAAATTGTAAAACTTAAACTGTAATACAAAAAAGTGATAAAAATAATTGACTCTTATATTTGACAACCATGCTAGATGTCACGTGACAATTTTGATGTATAGGGAATACTTAAAAAGCACAATATTTTGATTTAATTCATACTTTTATTTAAATAAATGGATCCATGTTGGATCTGTTACCTTCCTAGTCGATTAGGACGGACACTCCAGTACACACTATTTTCACGTTTAAATTATGCGGTTTCTACATCTCCATTTTAACAATTGTTTATGAAATAACCAGGTCACTATGATTTTGCAAAATATTCAATAAACACCCCCTGAAGGCCGATCAACTCTTTTTAAGTTAGTAGATACCCTTTGACCTACCATAGCGTCTATTTTTCTAGTAAATGTCCGTTTTTTGCCTTCCTAGCCCGCACTAAAAATGTGTTTTTGGGTGTATGTTGACCTATCTTAGCAATAACGTCATCACGTCTGTCCGTGTGTGTGTGTGTATGTCTGTCTTGCTCACAATAGCTTCTAAACCGCTAAACCGATTTCTATAAAATTTTTAGGTAAAAAAGCTGAATAACTCTTGGTTAAAATTCATTAATGGTAATGAAAATTTTTGCCAGTTTAAAAATTAAAAATATGCTAACTTTTTAATGGAGCCTCACTTCAATATGCGGTTTTCGCAATATAGTAAAACATTTTTCTCTATAATTTATATTCTTACTAAAAACGTTGTAGGATATTCCATTTATGAGATATTTACAAAATCTGTTTTCAAGGCTGATCCATTTATTTAAATAAAAGTATGAATTAAATATCGAATTGTTGAGTACCCATTCTACATAAAAATTGTCACGTGACATCTAGCATGGTCATCAAATATAAGATTTAATTATTTTTTTCACTTTTTTGTATTAAAGTTTAAGATTTATAAGAGAAAATCAATTTATTTGTATGTTGGGGAGCCCCATTCCCGACACTGTATCTTGAAAACCAGTCATAGGATCGGTTTAAGCCCATAAGAACTTTTGATCAGGATATCGAGATCTACATGAATTTCATAAAAATCGTGGATTTTTTAAAATCCCATTTATGGTGTGCCTGCTCCTTTACTTCGAAGAGCTTCTTCATAAAGTAATGTGGACATCATTTTAAAAAATCTAAATTTTTCTTAGCGGTTTTCGCATTTTTTTGTGTCTGCGCAAAAAATGCAACGTTTTTACATTATAAGGACCCCGGATAGGAAGGTTTGATCAAATAAACACACTTTTTAATTTCATGTGCCGGTGTAAATATTACCTAAGACCTTATGGTAAGATAAAATCATAACAAAAACATTTTATGTAAAAAAAGCCAATTACGCGAAAGTGGTATTCCGTAAAAATAATTGAGATAAAAGTAAAGTCAAGTTCTGCATAACAAATTTCAAAATGAAAGGTTCTTATTAGTTTGGAAATGTTTTTTAAACTTTGCTATTCCAGCCAAACTTCTTTATGTTCAATTTAGCATTGTGCCTAAAAGTCATTTGCAGCCGTGATAGCCAAGTTTAGAAAAACATTTCCAAACAAGTAAGAACCTTCCATTTTGAAATTTGTATTGGAGAACTTGGCTTTTCTTTTACCTCAATTCTTTTTACGGAATACCACTTTCGCGTACTTGGCTTTTTTTACATAAAATGTTTTTGTTATGATTTCACGTCTTTTTTAAAGGATTTGCATAATATTTAAGTTTTAAAGTAGTAAAATATACGGAATATTGTTCAAAACTTTTGCAATGCCTTATTAAAAATTATGAGGTTTTTTTATATTTTCCTATGGTTTTATCATAGTTCCTAACAGCCTTCTAAAGCTCAGGTCCTGGAAGTAGGCAATGGTAATTTTACATAACTTTACATTTATAGGGGAGGAAAGTAAATTAAAATTTTGCTGTTTTTCCCTATAGTTTTATCACATTTCCTATCGGTCTACCAAAGCTCAGCTCTCTAGCGCCTCTGGAAGTGGGCAATGTTACTTTTACATAACTTTACATGTATAGGGGAGGGGAGTAAAGGGTCCAAGGGTTTGGTCACAATTTCTATCAGTGTGCCAAATTTCAGCTTTGTAGCATGTCTAGAAGTACAGTAGATTTTGATGATCTATACATGAGTGAGTGGCAATTTCGACGTTTTTTGAAATTTTGTAATTACTTTACTACTTTATGGAAGTCCACTGTGCAAAGTTTGAGTTTCGTAGCTCATTCCGAAGTAGAGTTTTAGATAGGTCAAATATGGGCTGAAATGTTTCGAGAAAAGATGGTACAGCCGTTTCGGCGCGAACTTGGCGGGGCACTGCCGTATAGTTTTTGCAAAGTCAGTTGAACAAAGGTTAAAGCCGACCATCGACATATCCTTTAAAGAAAGTGACATGGGCGGCGGTAGATATTAGAAAAGTATTTCATTTAATTATGGCGTAAACTAAAGAAATAAAAATACATAATAAAACTTTCTATTCCTACACCTACAGAAACGACACTGATTTATATTCTAACTCTGCATACTGCCGACTAAAGGGGTCCCGAAAAGAACACCCGAAAGCAATTAAAAGCGCATCTCAAAAAAATCTGCCAATCAGGTGCCGTCGATCCACCTGAGCTGGGTCGGTCAGAATACAAATACTTTGTGCTCGAACCGCAAAGAGCGGCGACTTTTCTCTGTCGGTAGGGTTGAAATTATACGAGGGAGGTTTTAGGTTTTATATGAATTTGAATAACTTTTGAAGGGCAGATTGAAGCAAAATTTCATGAAATCGATAGAACCCCGTATTAGGAGCATTTCAGGTGACTTTGCAAAAACTATCTATATCTTACTCTAGGCCTACGACCTACGAATAACACTAGTCTAATGTCCCATTTATGTTTTTAGGATAATTATGACGCTAGACGTGAGTCATAAGAGGATTTTAACAAAATTTATTTATTATTATTTATTAGTTATGAAAATTTCCAAAAATTTTCAAAATTATTAAAATAGTTCACAGATAATAAAAGATCTTTATGTTTTAAATATTTTAATAATTTGTAGTTTTTATAAATTTTAATTAATAAAATTCAAATATTTTTAAAATTCTAAAAAGTTTCAAATATTTTCAAAATTTACATATATATACAATAGGCTGTTATAAATTAGTTTAACGAAACAATATAAGAAGATACTTATTTCTTTCTCTTCTCGAGCATGCAGGGTTTATGTGTATGCTGACCGTCAACGACACAAGGCGGATTTTTCTAATTTCCAGCTCTTCTAAGGCTAGATGCCCAGTTTTTTCCCTCTTCTTATTCATTGACCTGTGGTCCTTAGGCGTAGATAGCTCGCCATGTCTAGGATTTTCTTCAATGGCCTTGGCCGCCATGATGGACATAAAAACAAAAATGCAAGAAAATGAAGTCGAGTCGGTTTTATACAACGAAATCAAATAGCAAGGAAAGCAGCATAACCATTTGTCATTCAAAACAAAATAAATAGCAGTCAGAAAACGAATCAAATAGAGCGAAATTCCTTTTTAAACAAAGCGAACACTGAGGGCAAATATTTAATTCCCGTTTCTGAATTATTCAGAATTTGCTCAGTGGAGTACGGTTATCAAAGAAACCTAAAACCGATAATATGGCTCCTTTCTATTCCTCGCTCCTCAACGTCGGCAAAATAACGCAAATAATAAAGGAATCTTAATGTATATAAAAGACTTTCTGTACAAGATGCGCTTATAATACAGCGAGGACTTAGAAGATGTTTAAAGTAGATATGGTGGGAATAAGGAAAGTTTTGTTCCGAAAAAAGTATTTTTTGATTTATCTTTAACGTTTCGACCATAATTTTTATTTGTTTTAAACCTTCAAACTAAATCGTGCATTTTCACCCACTGAATGAAATTTCGTATTGTTCAGATATGATGATTGTGTCAGAATCTAACTAAATTAGCTCTCTGACTTTCAGGTTAAAAATGAAAACAAACCTAACCTAAAGATTTTGTTGAAAACCTATCCTAACCCAACACAATTGCATTTTTTATTGATTAGGTTTGTTACAAAAGTCTATAACCGCTCGCTAGATACAGATAGCCGCCAACTGGGCGCCGCCAACTCGGCGCCGCCAACTGGGCGCCGGGCCAACTGGGCGCCGGGCCAACTGGGCGCCGGGCCAACTGGGCGCCGGGCCAACTCGGCGCCGCCAACTGGGCGCCGGCCAACTCGGCGCCGGACTAAAAATTTTTTTTTGATAAAATGTGTAGATGAAAAATAAAATATTTTATTTATACAAAAACATCTTTAAGAAATCCTTTACTAACTAACTAACTATCTATCAAATCTTGTGAAGCGTTTTTAACACACTTCCCATTATCCGATTTGGATGAAATTTGGTACACACGTAGTGGTCCCATGACAATACAACATTAAGAAAAAATATCCTACCACCCCTACCCCCACCCCTTCTATAGAAAAATGTGTTTTTGACACACTTCCCGTTATCCGATTTGGATAAAATTTGGTATACACATAGTGGTCCGATGATAATACAACAATAAGAAAAAAATATCCTCCCACCCCTACCCCCACCCCCTTCCATAGAAAAATTTGTTTTTGACACACATCCCGTTATTCGATTTGGATGATATTTGGTATACATGCAGTGATCCGATGACAATACAATATTAAGAAAAAAAAATATCATCCCACCTCTACCCCCACCCCCTTTAATGGAAAAATAAGTTTTTGACACACTTCCCACTAGCCGGTTTGGATGAACTTTGGTATTCACATAGTGGTCCGATGACAATACAACATTTAAAAAAAATATCCTCCCACCCCTACCCCCACCCCCTTCCATAGAAAATGCGTTTTTGACACCCTTCCCATTATGACAATGACAATATAATATTGAAAAAAAAAATCCTACCACTCCTACCCCCACCCTCATCTATAGAAAAATGCGTTTTTGACACACTTCCCATTATCCGATTTGGATGAAATTTGGTATACATATAGTGATCCGATGACAAGGGATGGGATGATATTTTTTTCTTAATTTCATCCAAATCGGATAATGGGAAGTGTGTCAAAAACGCTTCACAAGATTTGATAGATAGTTAGTTAGACAGAAGATCTGAAGTTAAATAAAAGCTTGTAAAAAATTGCGTAGGATTTTTTAAAGATGTTTTTATATAAATAATATATTTTATTTTTCATCTACACATTTTGTCAAAAAAAATTTTTTTAGTCCGGCGCCGAGTTGGCCGGCGCCCAGTTGGCGGCGCCGAGTTGGCCCGGCGCCCAGTTGGCCCGGCGCTCAGTTGGCGGCGCCCAATTGGCGGCGCCGAGTTGGCGGCGCCCAGTTGTCCCATTCCGTTGATTTCTTGTCTATAATAACCGATGTGTATGAAGTGTCAGCGAATCAACGTAGAAAGAAAATTTTTTTCATGGGCTGGCATTTAATTGCAGTTTAGATATACTTAAGTTTTCTGGCTCCCCACTACTTCGTACATTGGTCATCAACAACCACGACGTCAACGTTGAGACCAACTCACACATATGAGTGCGAAACATGGACTACCTACTGAAGACACATCAAGTGACTAAAAAAATATCAACCACCGCTGCCTAAGAAGGATCTTAAGAATCAAATGACAGGATCGGCGTACAAACATAAGCGTACTGAAAGTGGCAGAAACTACTAGTATAGACGCCTTTGTATTCAAGCATTAATTTTGATGAACAAGCCAAGCTATTCCCATGCATGGATAAGTGAAGCGGGAAAAAAAAAGTCAGAGAGACCAACAGAAAAGATACAAGGACGTTCTCAAGAGCAAAATGATAAAATCCCAGATGACCAACAACTTCGAGATGGTGGTGACCTGGTGCCCGCCGCCTGGTCCATGCAGGATCAGAAAGATTTGGAACAGGAGCGACACAGTGGAGAGACCATAGAAAAGAACGAGAAAATCGAGATAGGAATTAACGGTCAAGCTATCGCAGGAGACTAAGTGTGTCGGGAAGAGTGTGTGCCTCCAGAATTGGCTTATATAGCCATCAAAGAATACATAACAACAGATTACGACAATGATGAATAGATTCATACTCGGTGATGATGAAACCGAACCATCTGGGTTCATGCTACTCATCTGGCTGCAGTGCCCATTTCGTCGGCTACGTCCCCGATTTTAAACCATGACACTTAAAGAGAGAGAATTACACAAGAGTTCGACATTGGCTATTTGGTAGACTCTCACTTTCTTGTATAAATATTCTCTAAATAGCTTTTCTGTCCTAACACACCCTGTGCAAATGTATTTACTTGATTGATTACCAATTTCTGCTTAATGTTTCTCCTAAATGACAAAATTGGAGTTCGTCGAACGTTCGCCAACCACAGAAAGTTTAAAAACGATCTCGAAGCACGAAACTCATTGAAGCTAAATTGCTGTTAACACTTTAAATTTGTAGACGACGATATTGCTCCTTCAAGTGCACAAATTTTGACCGCTCGTGAAGTTTTATAATTGGCTTCTTTGGCCAAAGCATAACACCCTGTTTTACGGATCAAACTCATACAAGTTTTGTTTGATACCTATTTTACCATTCTCAGGCGATAACACTTAGAGAGAGAGATAGTTGTTGAAGTTGCATGGGTTTTTTTATGCATGGTAAGAAACAGCCTTAAGAGAAGTACATTACATCGCACAAATTACATGGGCGTTGGGCTTCTGTGAAATGCTTCGAGACTCACCACAGGTGGTCTCAGGACCGTTTGCCGCAAAAACACAAGCAAGATTTTTCAATAGTTAGTGATGTATTAGTTAAAGTTCCATTAAAATGAAAATCTTGTATATCTGAGGGCAGGGCAGTGCCCGGCCAAGTTCGCGCAACTGCTGTACCATCTTTTCTTGAAACATTTCATCCCATATTTTACCTATTTAAAACCCTACTTCGGAAAGAGCTACGAAACTCACACGTTACACAGTTGTAGACCTTTATAGAGTTAACAAAACGTCCGAGTTTCATGGACTTCCATACAGTAATAAAGTAGTTACAAAAAAACGACGAAATCGCCACTCACTCATGTATAGATCATTAAAATTCTACTGTAATTCCAGACATGCTACAAATCTGAAATTTTGCAGACTGATAGAAATTATGACCAAACCGTTAAAAAAAATCAAAAAATGTAAAAGTAACACTTTCAGAAACGCTAGAGAGCTGAGCTTTGACAGACTAATAGGAAATATGATAAAACTATACGAAAAAGTTAAAAAACCCGAAAATCCCAATTAGCTTCCCTCTCCTATAAATTTCAAATTATGTAAAAAAAACATTGCCCACTTCCACAAACGCTACAGAGCTGAGCTTTGGACGACCGATATAAACTATGATAAAACTATAGAAAAAATTTAAAACTACCAAAATTTAAATTTACTTCCCTCTCCTATAAATGTAAAGTTATGTGAAAGTAACAGGAACGCTGGAGAGCTGGGCTTTGGAAGGCTGATATGAACTACATATAATAAAACCATAGGGAAAATTAAAAAACCTCAAAATTTTTAATAAGGCATTATAAAATTTTGAACGATATTCCGCATATTTTACTACTTTAGAACTTAAATATTATCAAAATTATTTCAAAAAGGTGTGAAATCATAACAAAAAAATTTCATGTAAAAAAAGCCAAGTACACGTAAATGGTATTACGTAAAAAGAATTAAGATAAAAGTAAAGCCAAGTTCTCCAATACAAATTTCGAAATGAAAGGTTCTTACTGGTTTGGAAATATTTTTCTTAACTTGGCTATTACGGCTGCAAAGGACTCTTAGGCACACCAGCGCTAAATTGAACATAAAGAAGTTTGGCTGTAATACAATACAATACAATACAATACAAATCGTTTATTTCCATAAGACAATCATACAATCGTATAGGAATAGTCATACTTATACTAACCTAAATAGAGAAGCGCAAAATAATATTTTTCTTTTACTTATCAGTCTATTCGCCCTATATTAAAATTTTATAAAATTCATCTACACGATACAAACATTTTTCTAATAACAAGCTTTTTAATTTACATTTAAATTGATTTAGTGATTTACAGGTCTTAATATTATATGGTAAATTATTAAAAAGGAGAGGGCCTATATTATGAGGGGCACGGTATGCCAACTTAGACTTACAAATATGTGTACGTAAGTCATAGCTATGTCTAGTTTGCAAATTATGTATATCACAGTTTCTTGTAAATTTATCATAATTAATAAAAACATACAAACAAATTTCATAAACGAACAAAGACGGTACAGTTAAAATATTAAAATCTTTAAAATATTCTTTACAACTCTGCGTCGTTGGTATTCCCGCAATTGAGCGTATACACCGTTTTTGTGCAATGAAAACATCCTCAGAGTGAGTTGACCAACCCCAGAAACAGATACCATATCTTAGCCTTGAGTCAACATTTGCGAAATAAACCTGAGTTAGTTGTTGTTTTGTTAAAACAGTTTTTAACTGTCTCAACACATAACTTTGAGAGTTTACTTTTGGTATTAGATATTCACAATGTGTTTTCCAGTTTAAGTTTTTATCGATGTATAGGCCAAGAAATTTATTAGTGTCAGCAAAAGAGATTATCTCATCGTCCAATTTAATTTCCAACTCAGTTATATTTTTTTGTGCATGATGAAATCGCATAAGCGTTGTTTTGGAGGGATTTAAGTAGAGAGAATGATCAGAGAACCAACTGTTAATATTTTGAACCAGATTACTGCATTTTTCTTCAAGAACTGTATCAGACTCATCTGAAGTAGCCGATGAAAGGTCATCAGCGAAAGTCGCAAACAGAGCTTCGGGATCTATGTTTTCAAACTGATTAATAAATAATATAAAAAATATGGGGCCCAGAATTGAACCTTGTGGTACTCCTGTTAAAATACTTAACTTATTTGATGTAAAGTTTCTAATATTACTTTCTTGGTCAATATTTTGTAGAGATACATATTGTTGTCTTTCTGTTAAAAAAGATTTTGTCCAGTCAAAAGACCTATCAATAAAGCCATATTTTCTTACTATTGTGAGAAATTTATCATGATCAACACAATCAAATGCCCTGCTAAGATCACAAAAGATCCCAACAGGACACTCTCCTGCATCGATCAAATCTATAATTCCCTCATAAAAGGAATGAATGGCTGACATTGTACTTTTCCCATTTCTAAATCCGTGTTGGCTCTCTGACAAAATGTTTTTGCTTTTTAGGTGATCAAGTAATCTTTTTAAAAATGCGTATTCAAAAATTTTGGAAATAACTGATGGCACTGTAATCGGTCTATAATTTTCGACCTTAGACTCTTGCCCTTTTTTAAATATAGGAATAACTTTACCCATTTTTAGTTTGTCAGGGAACTCGCCGCAACAGAATGAGAGATTGACAAGATATGTAAGTGGTTTTATAATATGTGGTATAACCTGTTTAATTAAAAAATTTGGAAGCTCATCGAAACCACTAGATTTTGAGCTTTTAAGTTTGGACAAAAGTAACTCTCCAAGTTCATTCTCTGTAAATGGGCAAAGTTTAAAGTTATTCTTAATGACTATGTTAAAATCAGGTACATTATTAGAACTAATTATTTTTTTTAAGACTTCTATTGGAGCATTTTTAAAAAAACTATTAAAAGTATTGGCTAAAATTGTTGGATCGCTGATAGGTATATTGTTTTGATCATGTAAAACAATATTTTTATGTTGTGATTTGTTATTTGTCATTTGGTTAACTACTTGCCAACAAGCTTTTGTCGTGTTCAGCGAAGAAAGAATCTTATTTTGGTAAAAAGCCTTTTTTGTTTCTTTAATTAATCTTTTATGTTCTTTTTTTGCCTCATTATAAAATGGTTTTAACTCAGGGTTTTTCCGCGAAAAAACATATAAATCTTTTAAATTATTACTGCGATCTTTAACACTTTGTGAAACCCAAGTTTTTGAGCTATTTTCTTTGCTAGATTTATGCAAAGAAAATTGTATATTAAAATAATATTGTAAAATATTAAAAAAACTCTCAAAGGATTCTGAGAACATCAGATTACCAAACACAGATTGCCAAGTTTCACTGTGGAGTGATTGTTTAAAGTTAAAAATTGCTTCTTCACTGTAGGTTCTCTTCCATACATGAATTTTACTTGACTTCTTTGATAAAAAGTTAAATTCCCCCAAGGTCGTTTTATGATCTGAAAATGTGTTATCATATACACAAGAGATAAAGTTATCAATGTTTGTAAATATATGATCAATGCAACTAATGGACGTATCCGTCACCCGTGTCGGCCAACCCCCCCTATGGTAAAGACCATACGACGAGAGTATGTTACTTAGTTTTTTAAAATTTACACACCGTTTATTAAAATAATTAGGATTAAAATCACCACAAACAATAATACTACAGCTAGGATCAAATATAAAATCTAAAACTTCTTCAATTTTTTCTAAAAAGACGCTAAGGTTACCATCAGGCGAGCGGTAACAGTTTAATAAAATTGTTTTCACATTAAAAATATTACAGGTTATAGCACAAACTTCGATGTCTAATTCGAAACAAAATTTTTTTAAGTCTATGGATTTGTATGAAATATCATTGCGAATGTAAATCGCAACCCCGCCTCTTTTGCGACTAACTCGACTAAAAGCAGTTGCTAGGTTATAACCCTCTAGGCAGTAACTATTTATCGACATGTTATTCGCCCATGTCTCGTTAAAACAAAGAAAATACATATTTTTGTATACAGACGTTTCTATTAGTATTTCATTTACTTTGTCAAAGTTTAATCCTTCTAGGTTTAGAAAAAAGATTTTGGGATCAAAAACTAACGGTTTAACTGCACCGTTCTTCTGCGAAAGAAAAAACGTTGTACACAGCAGTCCTGAGGCCATAGTTCAGGATTCATTGCCGTCCTAAAGTTTTTCTCATAGATTGAGATTTTGAAGGATGCGTATCGGTCTGGGTGTCGTGAAATTATTGGCTCGATAGTGATTTCTGGAAAATGAGGCGCCAAATAGTTTTTCATTATCTCACTTGTTGTAGTCGGAGCCAGCCTTGAAACATGTAAAATTGCATTTTTAGGAACGCCAGATAGTTTATTCCCATTTGATTGCGTGTGGGTACCAACTATGGTCCTTCTTTTCCTATAATTGACCTCTTTCCAACCTTCATTTAGAGGTTGGTCTGAAGAAGTTAAGTCATTCATTATTCTCCGTGACTGTGCCTGATGTACTGCTTGCGACACTTGCTGCGGTGTTATTGGATTTGTAGCAGTACGTGAATTGTTCCTGCTTTGCGGCTGATTGTATGCTCGAGCCGTACTGCTGCTATGTTTCGCGACCGACGACGTTGGGTATGCTTGTGAAGCGAATGAAGGCGCACTTGAGTTGCCTGAGACTGCGGGACTCTGCCCCCTTGTCACGGCTGTTGGAACCGAATCCGGCTTAGGCTGTGTCGAAATGTTACTGTTTTGATTTTGGATAACCTCGCTTTTAGTTTTCGCATTTAAAAGTGAAATAATCGTATTTAAATTTTTGTTCGACTCTTCTAGTTCTTGGATCAATCTATTTTGCATTTTATTTTCGCACTGCGCGACTCTTAAATCGGCTAGTTTATTTATACAGAGTAAATTGCGACATACCTCTTCTTCCGTCGATGTGGAGTCATGAAAAACATCTTCCTCTTGTAGATTTCTGTTCAAAAACTTAACTACTTCTTGGCTTAACTTGGACACAACATTTTCAGGTAACTTTTTATATATTATATAAGAAATTAGGTCTTGTTTAACTAACTTTTGAAGTTCGTTTACAATTTGTTGCTGCATCTCAGTAGACGCCATGTTGTTTAATTAATAGCAAAGTTTAAAAAAAACATTTCCAGACTAGTAAGAACCTTTCATTTTGAAATTTGTATTGAGAACTTGGCTTTACTATTGTCTCAATTCTTTTTACGGAATATCATTTTCGCGTACTTGGCTTTTTTTACATGAAATGTTTTTGTTATGACAGCCCTTTTCCAGGAATGTACCAAGATGTGTTTTTTATTTAACCTGATAACCCTCAAATTATCTGAGCTTAGTAGGTTTTTGTTAATCCTAGTTAAAAAAACTTTAAAAAACTGTTCAGGGGCGAAACGATGGATATTTTAAGAAAAAAACACATTTTGCAGTAACCTGTGGGGTATCTAGTTAAAGGTACTTTGATCAGAAAAATTATATAAAAATATATTTAAACTGAATTTTACCGTTAGATCACTCGGGTTTTAAAAAGAAAAAATAATACAAATTTTAGAAATTTTAAGTTAAACTTTATTCTTATGAAAAAAGAAAAACAACTATAGATTTACAATAAATCGTTAAAACTGATTTAGGCCTTATGGCCGAGGGCGGAAGAGCTAATGTAGGTAAGAATAAGTTAGAATAGGATGGGTAGGGGCCGATTCACCGCGGGACTTTTCGCCGCCGGCCGATTCGCCGCGGGGACAATTCGCCGCGAGATTTTTTATTTTATGATGTTACCATTGGCAATTGTTTAAACATTTTTATTTATCTTGACTTCATATAATATATTTATTTATTTGTGTGATCATAACTTTTTTTAAACTTTTCCAACTAGCTATTTGGGGTTAGTATACAATTCAACAATTTTTTTTATTAGAAAAATAAATAAATTTGGCGGATCCAAAATGACGAATATTCCCATTTATGAACCAATATGCATCAAACTCGGAACTTTGAGAACTTTCAAGCCGCTGATTATTATTTTTAACTTAATTTTAAAAAATCAGTTTATAAACAAGAAAGTGCGCCATTGTGGAACTGCCATTTTGATTTTTTTAAATTTAAGTTGAAAATAATAATCAGCGACCTGAAAGATCTCAAAGTTTCGAGTTTGATGCACATCGGTTCATAAATGGGAAAATCCGCCATTTTTGATCCGCCAATTTCATTTTTTTAAATTTAAGTCAAAAATTGTATTAAGTTACCTTAAGCGCCGCTATGTTTCAAGTTTGAAGCAAATCGATTTATTAATAAGAAAGTGCGCCATTGTGGAACCGCCATTTTGATTTTTTTTAAATTAAGTTAAAAATAATAATCAGCGACCTGAAAGGTCTCAAAGTTCCGAGTTTGATGCAAATCTGTTCATAAATGGGAAAATCCGCCATTTTGGATCCACCATTTTAATTTTTTTTTAAATTTAAGTCAAAAATTGTATTAAGTTACCTTAAGCGCCGCGATGATTCAAGTTTGAGGCAAACAAGCGCGAATTTGAGGGGGGGTAACGGGGTAATTACCCCCCTAAAAAAATATATACTTTTTCCTATTAAAATAAGGGAAAACAGGAGAATTACCGGTTCTACTACGTTATACCTCGCTCGTCAAAACGCTCTATATAACGATTTTTTTGTATGAAAATGATTCTTTGGACTATTTTTAGTCGATTTGGATACGGGAAATTTAAAAAAAAAGTATGGTTTTTTTTTAAATAATTTTTTAAAAAACGTTACATAGTGATTTTCTTTGACTTGTTTTGGTTGAAAAAAATCAATTTCTATCACTGCATCGTCAAATTTTCGACATAAATTTATGAATTAGCTTAGGATTAATAATTTAACAATTTTAAATTAATTACATACCTAGTTTTTCGTGTTTTTTCTCGGTTTTTTCACATAATTTTGAAAATTTGTACAGTTGACCTTCCCACAGATGTTTTGACACATTGATTGAGTTTTTGCTTGGCCGACACTTTCCAGGTCATTCGGCCATTTCAAATTTCCCAATTGGATTTCCTTACGCTGACTTACCCTCAGATGCACCGTAAGCACTGAAGCGCGATCATGGATTTAATCGCGATTAAGTCCTTGTTGCTCACATACAAAACAACAAAGATAGAGAATGGATCAGCAAAGCCTTGTTACGGTGCATCTGAGGGTAGGAAATTATTTAGTTAGAACTATTCAACAAGAATCGGCGCAGCCGATTCTTGCTGATTGTTTGTGCGGTACAGTTCGGTTCGGTTCGGTTCCGTTCAGTCCGGTTCGGTTCGGTTTGGTTCGGTTCCGTTCGTTTTGGTTTAGTTCGGTTCGGTTTGGTTCAATTTGATTCAGTTAAGTTCCGTTCGGTTTGGTTTTAGGCTAGGTTTGTTGGGTCTTAAAGTAATTCAGCAGGAGTCGGCGCAGCCGACTCCTGCTGAATTACTTTAAGACACAGCCAACCTAATCTAAGATCGACCCGAACCAAACCGAACTGCTGAATTTCTGTAAATCATCATTATCATAATTGTTTCTGCATCATTTTTTTCATTATAAATGCTCAATAGACGATTTTGGACGATTTTACGGAGTCAAAAATGCGCGACAAATTAAAAGAGCAAGATGTCAGGCCGAACATTAGATTTCAAAAATTTGGTGTAACCATTTTTCTATGCGTAAATACATTTCTTAAAAACTTTTTATCGCCTCTTGCTAGATAGTTGGTCACCTTATTTTTGGCTAAATTACCATTTATTTAAAGCTCCGTCGATTGTGAGCCGTCCCGCTCTTTCTCGAAATAACAAACGTCAAATAAATTATTTCTATAGCAATTTGTATGAGTTTTTACTAATTTTTTAATTTTTAAATTTCTAAAAAAAATGCGAAAAATCCGCATTTTTTTTTCTTGAAAACAGTATAAAACGACCTCAACTTATCATTAAAAAAAGAAACACCCATTTTCAAGCATCGAGGTATAACGTAGTAGACCCGAATTACCCCCCATAGAAGAAAAAATTATGATACAAAAAAAAATTTCGTCGCCTATTACCCCCCTAGATTTTGACCCAGATCCGCGCTTGGAGGCAAATCGGTTCATAAGTAGAAAAATCCGCCATTTTATTTATTTTTCTAATAAAAAAAATGTTGAATTGTATTATACTAACCACCAAATAACTAGTTGGAAAAGTTTGAAAAAGTTATGATCAAACAAACAAATATATTATATTTCATCTATACATTTTTTACAACTTTCTACATTAAATATATAAATATCAAATACAAAAACATACCAACTTGGATCCGAAGACACCCAACTACATTACACATAAGAAATCAAACGATTTAGAAATTCTAATCAGTTTTTACAATTAAACAAAAATCTATTTTGGTGCAAGATGTCAAGCTGATGTTTAAATGATTTTATGAAAACTTTTAGAAGAATATTGATTGATGGAGATGGAAATTGTTTATTTCGCGCTGTGAGTTACTTTTTATATCAAACCCAAAATTTTCATGAAAAACTACGAACTGAATCTGTGGAATTTATTTCAAAAAATTGGAATGATTTTCAAAATTTTACAGACGAAGATATTTCGAAAGATAAATATATTACACAAATGGCTAAAAACGGTTCTTACGGAACAACATTTGAATGCTTGGCACTTTCCGAAATATACAAAATTACATTTAAAATTTTTATCTCAAGTAAAATACACACGACAAAGAATATATCAATTAGTGATTCACCAAAAATTATATGTAGAAATGAACACATACAATCGATTAACTTACTTTTTTCTGGGAGTCTTGATGCAGGCCATTTTGATTTAATTTTTCCAATAGAAACTGACCGCGACGAAGATACTTTTTGGTGTTCTAAATGTGAAGATATATTTAAAACCAAACAAGAACTAAAAATTCATATACGAAAATTTCATAAAAATATTAACAAAGATTTTTTAAATAATTCAATCACAAACAGTTATCTATCCTTCAGTCAGTCATCTCAAGATGTTTCGATAGCTTCTCCAAAATTAAATTTGACTAAAATACAATGCAATATTTGTAAAAACTTTTACAAAGGACAAAAAGGACTAAACCAGCATATTACGAAAAAACATAGAACAGAAAATTTTGAAGACAAAACCTTGGGTGAAGAAAACCTTTTTCGGCTAAATATATTAGACCTTAATAAATTGTTGGATTTACTTAAATCAACTGTGCCAATTATAAAACGTATTCCCAAGGGCGCTCGACCAAACATAGCAGAAGAATTCGGTTTTATTTTAAAAAATTGCATAAACAAAAATTCAGATGAAGCATGGTGCCATTTACTTATTTTTCCATACGGAGTACTAAGACTTCCAGATAAAAACAAAAAAAATAAAAGTAAATACCTTACAACCATCATTAAAGAAAATTTATCAACCTGGATTAAATTAAAAAAACTACCCTTACAACAATTCTTATGCCATTTCGAAAATTTTCCGAAAATAGATAAAAATCCTAAGAAGAATGAAGTCCAACACAAAAATTCACTGTCCCGAAAAATAAAATCGAAGATTTCTGACGGGGATTTGAAAGGTGCCATTCGACTTATCTCTTCAGATGATAAACTCGCCCCAAAAGATCCAGACACGTTAAAGAAACTTCAAGAAAAACACCCCGAACATGAACTAAAACAAAATTTAGATAGTATCATAGATATAGGAAACAATTGTTATTCACATAATTTTTCAGTTTCAGATGTTAGGAAAGCAGTCTATTCTTTCAGACCGGGCTCCGCGGGCGGCATCGATTCTCTACGCCCTCAACATTTAAAAGACCTTATCTCTGAGAATATTGGTATTTTTGCAAATGATCTCTTGGTTTCTCTCTCAGATTTCATAAAATTTGTTTTAGAAGGAAACATACCTAAAAATATAACTCCCATTTTCTTTGGAGCTTCTCTATGTGCACTCAATAAAAAGGACGGGGGGATACGTCCCATAGCAGTTGGACTATCTTTAAGAAGACTAACTGCTAAATTAGTTTGTTTTTCAATAAACGATATTTTAGGTTCTATTTTTCGTCCTAACCAACTTGGATTTGGCACAAGAAGTGGATGTGAAGCTGTCACTCATGCAGTTAGACGTTATGTTTCTTTTCCACATTTAATCTCTAAAACTATACTCAAAATAGACTTTTTTAATGCATTCAATATGATAAACCGATCAACAATTTTATTAAGAGTGAAAGAATACATCCCAAATTTTTATAAATTTATTTTTCAATGCTACAGCGAAAACTCCTTTTTATATTTTGGAAATAACCTTCTCTTATCACAGAGAGGTGTACAACAAGGTGACCCATTGGGTCCCGCTTTATTTTGTTTAGCTATACAACCAATTATAGAAACTCTAAAATCTGAAATCAACCTATGGTATCTGGATGATGGTTGTCTTGCTGGAGATCCAGATACTGTTTTGGAAGATTTCAATACTCTAGCCAGTTCTTGCTCAGAAATTGGCCTAAATATAAACTTTAAAAAATGTGAAATTTCAGTCGTTTCGGATCCAGATAATTATTTAGATTTATCAAAGGATATACTTCAAAAATACCCATTTGTTGAGAAATTTTCAAAAATAGAAATACAAAATATTTCCCTTCTTGGTTGCCCCTTTTTTGCTCAAGAAATTGAAAAATTTCTGGAAAACAAAATGTGTTTTTTCAAAAGAATTTATGCAAAACTAAAAAGTATTGATTCTCATATAGCATATTTCCTTTTAAAAAATTCATTTGCTATTCCCAGGCTAACTTATCTCCTTCGCTGCGCACCTTGCTGGAATGCTCCAAAAAGTTTAGAAAAATTTGATATAATTTTAAAAGAATGTTTGGAAACAATATTTAACTGCACTTTGGATGATACTTCTTGGACACAATGCTCTTTATCTATTGATCTAGGCGGCTTAGGCATCAGAAAATTATCTTCACTTTGTTTTTCAGCTTTTCTTGGTTGCTCTTCGAATGTTCAAAATTTAATTTCTTCTATTCTTCCTCCATCCATTTTCTCAAATGAAGATTTGGACTATGCTAAAGCTTTAACTTATTATAAAAATTTGGGACATTTTTCAGATACTTCGACCTTAGAAAATCAAAAAGATTTTGATAAAAAATTATGCAAATTCTATTGTGACAAGTTAATTGCCCACTCCACTTCATTAACATCTAAGGCACGTCTTCTCGCCCTACAAGAGCCAGAAAGCTCAGCTTGGCTCAAAGCATTGCCTTCTTCAAATCTTGGGAATTTTCTAGACGACTCGTCTTTCCGTATATCGATATCGCTTAGACTTGGTCGACCTGTGTGTGAACCCCACGACTGCACTTGCAACAAGCAAGTTGATATTTATGGTCTGCATGGACTAAGTTGCACAAAAAGTGCTGGTCGTTTGGTTCGCCACAGGATGATAAACGACATCATTAAACGGTCACTTATTTCAGCAGGTTTTCCAGCTATTTTAGAACCACCTGGAGTGTGTCGAGATGACGGAAAGAGAGCGGATGGCATGACCCTGGTTCCTTGGAAGAGAGGAAAGGCTTTGCTCTGGGATGCTACTTGTAGGGACACCGTAGCTCCATCATATATTCCTAAAACTTGTATTAAGTCAGGAGAGGCTGCAAAAATGGGAGAAAATCAAAAAAATAATAAATATCGGGAACTTGTTGAGAGATTTTATTTTTGTCCATTCAGTGTGGAAACATTTGGTCCTTGGGGTGATGAAGCTAAGATGCTTGTTAGGGAAATTAGTTCAAAAATTCCTAACAAGAAAACTCTTAGCTTCATCACTCAAAAAATTAGTTTGGCAGTGCAAAGAGGTAACGTTGCTTCCATAATTGGTACCATTCCCGTAGAGTCCGGTTTGAGTGAAATTTATTACATTGACATTTGAATTTTATTTATTTATTATTTTTTTTTTTTTTATATTTTTTTTTTAATTTATAGTATTATTAGGTTTAGAATTATGACCATAAATTTAAATTATAAAACTGTCAAAACTCAAAAAACTGTTTAAACAATTGCTAATGGTAATATCATAAAACAAAAAATCTCGCGGCAAATTGTCTCCGCGGCGAATCGGCCGGCGGCGTATTGTCCAGCGGCGAATCGGCTGCGGCGAATCGGCCGCGGCGAATTGTCCCATCCCCGAATAGGATAGGTTAGGTTTTAGTTTAAAACCCAGATAAAATAGTATTTTTCTTCTTTATCTAAGACCAAAGACGATGAAGCTAACAGTGTCCTCTAGCGGTTGATAATTTTTTCACTTTACGGTTTTAACGTTTTATATTTCTATAAATATTTATTTTATATATTTAGTTTCGTACGACTTTTGTTTTTATTAAATTAAATTTTTACAATTATTCTTAAAAGCCTTTCTGCAATTAAAATTTTCTTTATTTTTGGGAAGCTAATAGCTGCTTCACAGCTATGACGTTCCTATAGTTGGCGATCGTTCTTTTTTATAGCTTTTTATGGACCTGTACTTTATTTCAGGCAATTTTAATCATTTACAAACTTTTCCTTTTTTCATTTTCTGTACTTTTCCGTAAAACGAAAATCCTGTTTAGTTTAAAAATATTTATGTTGATCAAATTTAATAAGTTAAATTGGGAAAATATTGTTACTTTTATGTTGCTTGAATCTATCTAAAACCGAGCAGATTTTTTAAACGTTAAAATGCTTTTAAAGCTTACAATAGCCTAGGCATACTATTTTGAAAAGTGCAAGCTTTTTCGTTTAGCTTAACTGCACTGCAGCTCGCCTGGCTCGTTTTTGAAATTATTTATAAATATTTTAAAACTTTGTTACTTCAAACGTCAGTTACCTGTTTGAAAATATTTTTAATCTAAACGGAAAATAAATCCTTAGACTTATGGTAAATAATCTGGAGTAGGTTTATCATGTTATGATATTGTTTACAAATTCCATTTTCAGATTAATTGCAAAAAAGTTATTTCGACAGTCACTTCCAACTTATTTTGTCCATTTGAGAATATTATAGTGAATTTTTTTTTTGAGAGATCCAGAGAGTATACTCGCATGAAAATAGCTGCTTATTTGCTTTAGGACTTCTGCTACAGCACTGTGTCGCTGAGAGTTGCTCTGCGACATCTGATTTCCTAACACTGTTGCCAAAATTTTCCAAGATAATTCGTGAAAATTTTATATTAAAAATCGTGAGAAATCGTGAGATTTTAAAAAGTCTCAAAAAGAGATCAAAATGGAGAAAGATAAAATAAAAGTTTATAAAAAGCAAAAATAAATTTATATTTATATGTATTACATATAAAACCAAACACATTTCAAAAAGCTGAAAAAATTTAGAGATAATAATGTTTCATACCTAACATAGTTAGTCAGAGTCGCAATAGCTCGAATCATCATTTTGATTTAAATATACTTCTTTAGTTCCTAGTTTTTTAATCATATTAATACCTATGTCAAAATCATAGCATGTATCCATTTCTATTCCTTTTCCCAGTCAGTTTTATATTTTTGTTAATAAGGGACTTTTTTCTTTTTATGAGGGAGGGATTCGGATTCATGAACAGATTCTTCATTATCACTACTATCAGACATATTCAGACAAACACCGCAATATGAACTAACTGCAAACAAAAGCACTTGCCTAATCGGTGAAACTATTTTGAAACAAATAACTACTGCCCGTGCGATCGCGATTCCGCGGAACTGATCCAGCAATGTTCGAAGTTCGGGACTTCTTGGCAACACTGTTTCCTGAGTCGACTTGTAAAGTTAAGGTTTTCGGTCAAAGAGCACACTCACACCAACCGACATAAAACAACTCAAAGACACTTTACATAAGGTCTATCGATTTATCTATTTAGTCTTCTTCGATCCATCTTTGAATATAGGCCTCCCCTAATATGTTCCACTCTTCTCAGTCTGTCGCCGTGTTTCTTCAAATCGTCCGTCCATCTCATTTGGGGTCTTCCCCTACTCCTTTAATTTTCCCAAGGTCTCCAGTTTACAATACGTTGTTTCATCAATCGTCATTCTGTCTTATATTATGAGCAGCAAATTTCTATTCTAGTTTTGCTACTTCTCTTCTGACATCCCTTACTTTTGTTTTATTTCTTATCCATTCATTCCTTTTTCTATCTGATCTTTCCAGGTCTGGGATCCATAGGTAAGATAAAGAAGGATACATTGGTTATACAATTTCGTTTTGAGGTACTGAGGATATTTTTTATTTTTTAATATGTAGCTTAATTTACCTTATGCCGCCCAGGCCAATCTTACTCGTTTCTTGATTTTAGCTGTTTGGTTTTCCTTTTTGAGTTTAACAATTTGTCGCAGCTATATAAATATATTCCTCTACTTGTTCTATCTTCTCCTGTTTTGGTTTATTCTGATCTTGATTTCTTCATCTGTGTTTGTTATGATTTTAGTTTTAGTGTAGTTCATACTGTAGCCTATATTTTTAGCTGCTGTATCCAGTTCTTTCAGCATTTTTATCAGTTCTTTTTCTTTTCTGTATTTAAGTATTGTCCGTTTTCTTTGATGCCTGTTTCTTCCCAATCTAAGTTTTTAAAAACATCTTCTAGGGCCTGGCTAAATAGCTCAGGGGAATAGTGTCACCCTTCTGACACCACTTCTTATGCGGATTGGGTTGGTTCCTTCGTAAATTTCGATTGTTGTTGTTGCTTCGCTATATATATTAGCTATTAAATCTGTGTATCTGTGATCTATTCGGCTATTACTTAAAGATGATTTTACTGCCCAGTGCTCAAAATCTATAAACGCAATATATAATAAATTGTTGTATTCGTTAACTTATTCTATTAGAATTTTTATGGTTAATAGGTGGTCAACTGTACTGAAATCTTTTATAAAGCCTGCTTGTTCTTTTGATTGATATTGGTCAAATTTTGCTGTTAGTCTATCTGTTAATATTTTTGTGAAAAGCTTATAAATTACATGGGATAGGTCGATGGTTTATAGGTCTGCTGTATCGACTTTCTTGTGTAGAATACTTGTTATGGATTGTGGCGAAGTTATCGGGCCTTAAACTAACCATTGTATAAATGTTTTCCTACTTAAAGAAACAAGAAGTGAGAGAGTGCGTCTATAGAATTTTATATTTGTTTGTGGTGTTGTGCATAGACGCCTCAGAAAATGTAAAACTTTTCAATTCTCCGTTTGGCGGAAATGTTGGACATTTCTAAAAAGTGGCGGTAAATTTACGAGCGAAAAAGTCAGCCGCTTGAACTTTACGTTTTCCGATAGGATTGTGCCTCACGGGGTATTTATACCACCCAAGCCATAAATTTTTGGCTTTTTTGGGATTATACTACTGCTTGCTGCTATGCCCTGGTTTATATTCAGATATGTATGGATTTTATGTTTTTTTTTTCTTTTGATTAATTTCATTATTTATGAAGCACATGTACATAAATACTAAAAACAGATATTGATTTCGGCTATACCGCTTCTTGAGTATCTTTCGATCACTTGTTGTTAGGTTATTGACGTTACAAATAATAGTGAGCGCTCCCTGGAGTGAATACACGCCTAGGTTTGAATTGTATGTGTAAAACTAAAATATATTTTGTTTCCGGGATTTTCCGTTACTTGTGTCTAGAAATTGGTACAATTTTCTGCTTCCATTATTTAATATGTTTCTTGATATTACACCACTACTAAAGCAATTTTTTTTAACTAAGAAACCAATGCGTTTCTCGTGGAAAAAGAAAAATCACTACTTTGCCAGTGGTTTATAAGAAAAAATAAATATTTGCCTAACAAAATTTGAAAAATGATTTTTCTGATTAACAACACTATTGCGACGCAAAAAATGACGCATTGGGGCTTCTATATGACTTTAAGCAAGTTGATAATGTAGCCTATTTTTTATACTGATTGTTAATAATTAAAACATCTGTTTAGGCTTCAGCGAACGGACACTCAGTTTTTTCTTAAGAGAGCTGGGTCGTAGGTTTTTTATCACTGAGTTGAAGTACCTGCATATAGTAAATTTTCTTGGACGCCATTCATTTTTTTATCATGTGTAAAATGAGAAGGACAAAATAAACTTTAAATAGTGAATTAATATTAAAGGCACATTAATACAAATTAATAAAGAAGACCTTACTGATTTTCTGTGATGAAAATAAAAACACTTTTTTAGAGTAGAAAACAACAATAGATTTATTAAAAATTCTTCATGGAATTTTATAATAAAAAGGTAAAGGAAATAAGACCTCTTGAAATATGTAATTCATACCTACTAATAACTGATACCTAATTATTTTTAAAAAATTTAAAGGGTTTAAAAAATAGTACCTAATTATTTATGTAAAGGACTATTACCCTTTGGCAATCACACTACATATTTACCTGGGTGTTATGGCCATATATACCAGGTAGGTTATAGTTTTAAGCAAGTTGCAAGCCATGGTAAAAATTTTAGAATAAAAATGTATTTTCTTTATCCTTAAGAATTTATGTTTGTTTTATTATTTTAGTAGGTTAAGAGTACCCATTAATTTATTTTAAAATAAATTAATATTTTTATAATGGACGTTATATTTCATATTCATGGAAATTAAAATTATGGACTGCCTGACACTACGAAAACCATGGGCTACCTGAGACAATGGAGACTATGGAGTGCCTGAGACCATGGAAATGCTGGACTGCCTGAGACATTGTTCTGGTCTGGAAATAATTTGCAAATTTCTGATGAATTTTTTGTAACCAAAAACAGGATGGAAATTGTAGCGGGATAATCACTCGGTCTTCCCAAGGACCCTGTTTTTAACAAAAAAAAACAAGGATGGACATTCTGTCCACATCGTGAAAGTAGCAAAAAAAATGACTTACCCCAATAGGGAAATTCTCCACATATTCTACAGACCCTGCACAGCAAAACAGTAGTTGGGGGCTCAACAAGAACGTGGTTTTAATGGAGGATTTTCTCAAAATCTCCAATGGAGAAAAAATTGAGGGTCACTCGCCATTCAACGTGACTCCCGACCGGACACCACTAAAAGGCAAATCGCAATGCGTAACCCCAAATCTCACCAGAGAACAGAATATTCTCCCACCAAAATATCAAGTAGGACTATTCACAGCTGAGTACAGTGCCAGTGCATTGCTCGTTTTTTTATGAGATAACCATGCTTATATTTACGTAGCGTTTTATTGTTCCATAAAATAAAAATGCTACAATAATTAGCTACTATTATACTAAGATCATGATCTATAATATTTTTCATAGCCCCACTTCTCACTATTGCCGAACTGCTCATCGCCTAGTCGCTAAAATGTTGCATTTTTTGGTTTGTTTGTCTCTGATCCTGGATAGAACAAATTAGTGACTTGTTTACATTGTTGGTTTTATTGGTAAAAGTTATTTAAAAAAAATAATTTATTATAAATAAATTAACAATTGGTAGGTACTTCCACCTAGCTCACCTTTAAAATGAATGCCATTAAAATCCTATAGATTACTGCTTTTACTGCTAATAATCTCATCCGTCCTTTTAAGATATACCTTTTAATATAGATAGGTGTCCCAATTTTAAAAATAGACAATTTTATGTTAAACCGTTTATTACACAAAGTTAATCACATATTAGCCTGTTTTGAAAATAAATGTTACTTTTTGACAAAAAATGCACTTCTACCCCCTATTGAAGTCACTTTTTATCCTCAAAATTGTGGAAAATAGATAATAAACCTAGCATAAAAGTCATTATCCCTCAAAGGGTTGGAGGCTTTACTACAACCTTTTTGCCTCGGGAGAAAAAGTGCCACTTTCATCCCTTGGTATATAATATACAGTGTGGCCGTAAAAATGCATTCTAACAAATAATTTTCAAACGGAATTAGATATCAATTTTAGTTAAAAAAAAATACTGTTTTGTTCTAAGTCTGACTGTTCAGATTTTAGAGCGTATATTGTCAAAAGTTATATAATTTACATGTCAATATCTACAAAACTATTCTTAAGTTTTCGCTATTTAAGTTACCCTGTATGCTTAATAATTTAATTATTAAGTCAATACCGTCAAATTAAAAAAAGAAACATATAATTATAATAATATTATGTTATTTGCAATTCGGGTTTTTAAATTTGAATAAGGTTTAATGGCCTTAATGGCAAATAAAATTGAATGTGCCAGAGTTACACGGTTTTGAATCACTGTGGCATGACAGGTCGCTACTGCGCCGACTCAGAATAACGATAACCATAATCTTGCTGACAAAAAACCCTCTATTATGATTGGTGAATATTGTCGATTTTAATGATTTTTGTAGCTAAAAGTCACCTTGTTTATTTCATTCTATCTTTTTTAATTCAAGGCCAATTTTAACGAGTGATACGTTTTTATTCACAACAGGGATGAGGCTTTTTACCAGATCCAAACTGAAAATGACGTGCGTGCAATTTTTTTAAAGGGGTTCAAAAATTGGCATTTTCAAAAACGTCCGCCATCTTTAATTTTGTCGAGATGTCAATTTTAGTAATGGGGTCGTGTAGCTTGAAGCTTTAGCTTTCGAACAAGCCAAAAGTTTTTGAGATCGGTCGGAGAAGTAACGAATTTATACCCAAAAGTTTTATGCGGTTTTAAACCACTGTGCGACGTTTCGATTGTTCTTCTAGTAGGCATTCAAGCGCACGCAATTTATTTATTCACTTTTAAGTGTCTAAAACCGCCTTAAGTCACCCTGCAGACTAGATAACCACCATGACACGAGACGTCTCATATAAAATCAAAACTTTAATGTGTACCTTAGGCTTAAGTTTAACTTTATGACAAGTCAAGCCTTAGTTTTAATCTCTTTGCTCTAATTTTGCCGTTGCCTGCTTCCCGCCCTCATTTTCCTACTTACTTATTTGTTTGATACGTATACACACATGACACATAAGCCTTTAGGCTTAGCTTTTTTACCACTAATCTCTAAAGGTGCATTTCCACCAAGCCCGCGAATTGTTTGCAAAGATTTCTTTACGTTCTGTTAAATTAAAATTAAAATTTAATTAATAATGTTAAAACTTTACAGGCAATTTCTTTAATATTTAATGATAATTATATCTCGTTTACAATACTAACATTTACTAAAAGTATATTATTGGCTATTTCTTTTCTAAAATAAGCCATAATAGTAGAGTAAATTTGTAGGTTATTTCAAGAAAAAGCTGCAAAAAGGGTATATTTTGTTTCATTCGAGGATCCCCCATTTTCCGGCATCAGAATCCAAGATGGCGGTTGCCAAAATTTATTTTAAAAAAATGAATTTACTATTTTAAGAGAAATTAAATTAATTTTGATAAATTTGCTCATTTTAAAAATGTAAAAAAATATTACACTTGTCACTTCAAAACAAAATGGCGGCTATATTTTTTTTAAAAATTTTCTTCGATTTTTTTTTTATTTTTTGTGCGATATTTATTTTTAATATCTCATATTAAAACTAATCACCGCTCTTTAAACCTACTGAAAAAAAAGTCTCTTAGCCGACACAAAGGTGGCGCTTAATATGTCAAAAATAAAAGAGACCTTTATAACCTGCAAAACAAATTAAATGTTTACAAAAAAAATCGGATTTCATCAACAGTAAGCCAAATTTTGTAAAAATTTATAAAAAATTACAATTTGGCATTTAACAATTTAAGATGGCGGCCAAAGGTCAGGTCAAAAAGTTATTTTTTTTGTTCTTGTTTGACACATTTAGTATTGCCGTGTAATATATCGCTTTATAATAATTAAGGGTCGCAGATTTTAAATATTTTGAAACAAATGACATATGTCTATTATTATTCAAGATGGCAGCGTTCAAAATATAACAGTATCTTTTTGGTTTAGAATTTTTTATACCAAGATATGTAGTTTTATATTTCTCTTAATTAATTTTAAATTATAAGGTACAAAAATTTTTTTTTTCAAAGTATTTGTTAAAGATGGCGGCGGAAAAAGTAAAGAAAACGTTTTGTTTTTTCGAAATTTAACAAAAAAACTGGAAAAACAAGACATCTCGTTAAACAAAATACAGATATTTTAATTATGTACCGGGTGATTTGATCGAATTGACTATAACTGCGTTTGGTATTTACGTCGAATTAATCTTTTTGATCGAAATCGTTCGTTAATTACATCTAGATCTAGGGGAGGTAGATCTGAATCGTTCGGTAATTCTGCTCAGACTAGTCGGACGTAAATCTGGTTGCTCCGTACATTTTGATCGACGAAACAAATTAATCTGAGATTGTGACGTATGTTGTGTATTTGTTTTGTTTACAAAAATAATTTTTTTATGTTAAAAGATTGAAATCGAATTATTTGATGTTGAAGACAACAAATTATATAAATTTCCGACATCACAGGAAAATGTTGTCAAAATTATAATATTTTTGGTTATATTTAAGGTTATAACCATTTATAAAAATTTGATCGATTTGATCCGGATCGTTCGTTAATTCCAATTTACTCAGACTAATCTGTAATCACGTGACCAAAAATTCGTCGCGTCTGAGATGCAAATACCGAACACAGCTACAGATATTTTAAATATGTCAAGAAAGTTGACATATGTCACGTACCGGGTGATTTGATCGAATTGACTATATGGCAATCAGCATCTTTTCATTTAGAGACGGTAAAAGTATTTCCTTTAACTTGATACCAACAATTTTAATATATTTTTGGTTAGGAAATATGTTTATTTTATGTCAAAGTTACAAAAGTGTAACTGCCTAACAATCTACCAAATAACAATTAAACTTGTCCAAATAATAATTAACATATAAAATATAGCGGACGACTGTTAAATGGTGTTGCACTGATTTATTCCGATTTTATTCGATAAATCCTAGTGACGTTTAAAGGTTTAACTACGGCTGACATTTTCAAACTAAAATACTTTATTTTTTACTTTATTTGTAATTTTTGTGTGGACACGACAGCTAATTGCATTTAAGGAAACAAAAATTACATAAAGCTTCAACCAAAATGTAGACCTGTCAGGATCAAGTTTATAGACATAGTACTACTACGCCAAAATCTAGATCTAAAATTAGACCCCCTCCCTCGAGGAAATGAGCACAATTTATCAGGGGCAAACTCAGTAACCATTGCGACTAAAGCTCTACTAGAAAGAAATAAAAGATAACGCCGAAAATCTGTTATTTAAGTATATTTTGACGTATCTTAGTAATACCATGATGTCTGTCTGTGTGTGTGTGTGTCTGTCCGTAACACGATAGCTCCTAAATCGCTAAACCGATTGTCATAAAATGTTTAGGTAAAATAGTGTTCGATACTGTAACGAGCTGATTAGATTTTGGTTAATATCCATAGATGGTAACAGTTTTTTGACAATTAAAAAATTTAAAAATGCTAACTTTTTACCGAACCATCGCATTAATATGCAGTTTTTGGAATAAATAGACCACATATTTCTCAATAATTTGTGTTATAACCAAAAACTTTGTAGGAGCTTTTGTTTCTGAGATATTTACAAAAAGATTTTGGCTTGGCTCATATATCATGACTTCACTAGAAGTGTGCCAATTGGCTAGCTACCTAGATCCGTCATGGATCCATTTATTTTATTTAGCAAGTGAGTTTTTTATTTAATCCCATCGAAAATTGGACAATTTTACCGTGTTATTATCTATGCTTTATCGGGCAAGTTTGTTAGCTGCAAACGTTTTGCATTACAATTTTTCCTATATCAGTGTTATAGGGGGGTATTTTAATCTTCCTTTCACCCACTTAGCTCAAGGGCTTCATCTGGGTGCGTGGTGTGGTGGGTAAGGTTGAAAATGCGTTGCTATCATGGACATAAAAAAAATATCTGGAAGCGGTTTCGACCCACGGTGCCGTGAATAGACCGTTGCACGGTGTTCGGATCTTATATATATATATGTCGAATTTTTCACGTCACTGGTGGTCCAGCTGATTCTTGTAAACAAAAGTTAAATATGATATGAACTAATATTTTTTGAATTTCTTGAAAACTGAAGGCAAATTTCCTACTGTTTTTTAGTATATTTTATAAAATAATATTTTTGAGACACACTAGTCGTTACTTTTTTTAGCCCGCTTCATTTTTTTTACACAAAAATTAAAATTCAAAGAAAATAATTAATTAATTAAGTAATCCGTTAACCTACATCTTTATTTATTTCCTTTAAGTCGTCGGTTTACCTTTGATACTAAACGATAGTCAGTTTGACTTATATACGTCTAAAAAATTATATTTTATAAGGATGTACTAAAAAACAGTTGGAAAATTGTCTTGGTTTTCAAAAAATTCCAAAAATATTAGTTGTTCATTAATGAAATATCCTGTATAACTTTTGTTTACAAAAAGCAGCTGGACCACCAGTGACGTGAAAATTCGACATATACAGGGTATTTTCTAACCATTGGTCAAAAATTCGTGGTGTGATTCCTGGAGTATTTAAAAATTCTAGAAACATTTGTTGAAAAATGGTTCTTAAGGGAGCTGCGGCCCTTTATAAAGGGCACCTTGAAGACTGTTTTGCCTTACAGAGAAATTTAACAATTTTGAGGTCATAATTAAATTTAGCGTCAAAATTTTATGAGGGCTTTCGAAACTATTGAGGAAAACTCATCTTGAGGGCGTTGATGCATCAATGTCGAAAATTGTGATTTCCTCGAAAACTACTCGCCTTATCGATATGAACTAAGAGCACCTTTCTTACATGAAAAACATTCAGGTATATTCTAAAATCTCAATGTGAAATTTTTTTTATTAAAACTATTTTTATATCTGGGGGTCGATTTTGACCACAACTTGTTAAATCTCTCATTCGAGATTTAACAGCGGTACAATCTCTAGTACAATCTCTAGTAGTCAGCTTGGCCATGGAAATTTTAAAACTTGAATTGTGGCTAAAATACAGACTTTTATTTACCTTTTTCTATGTTTTTACATACCTTTATGGATTTTCCCATATAATTTGGCCCCACAAGTTTCCTTTTATCACTATTTTCCTAATTTTTCGCGATTTGCCGTGATTGTATTTCATTGTTTTTACTTTAGAACTGTCACTTTTCCGATTTAACAAACACAGGGTAGGATTTATTATTTTTTAATTATAAATTTACCTATACTTTATTATTATTAAATTAATAGCAATTTTTTCCCTTTTTTTTTATTTGTTTGATTATAATTTTTTTCAAACTTTCCCAACTAGGTGGTTAGTATACAATTCAACTTATTTTTTATTAAAAAAATACATAAAATGGCGAATCCGAAATGGCGGATTTTCCCATTTATGAACCGATTTGCATCAAACTCGGAACTTTGAGATTTTTCAGGTCGCTGATTATTATTTTTGACTTAAATTTATAAAAATCAAAATGGCGGATCCAAAATGGCGGACTTTCCCATTTATGAACCAATATGCATCAAATTCGAAACTTTGGGATGTTTCACGTCGCTGAATATGATTTCTAACTTAAACATTAAAAAAATCAAAATGGCGGTCCCACAATGGCGCACTTTCTTATTTATAAACCGATTTGCATCAAACTTGGAACTTTGAGATCTTTCAGGTCGCTGATTATTATTTTTAACTTAAATTTATAAAAATCAAAATGGTGGATCCAAAATGGCGGACTTTCCCATTTATGAACCAATATGCATCAAACTCGGAACTTTAGAGTGTTTAAGGTCGCTAATTATTAATTTTAACTTAACTTTGTAAAAATCAAAATAGCGGATCCAAAATGGCGGACTTTCCCATTTATGAACCAATATCCATCAAATTCGAAACTTTAAAGTGTTCCAGGTCGCTGATTGTGATTTCTAACTTAAACTTTAAAAAAATTAAGATGGCGGATCCAAAATGGCGGACTTTCCCATTTATGAACCAATATGCATCAAATTCGGAACTTTGGGGTGTTTAAGGTCGCTGATTATTATTTTTAACTTAAATTTATAAAAATCAAAATAGCGGATCCAAAATAGCGGACTTTCCCATTTATGAAACAATATCCATCACATTCGAAACTTTAGAGTGTTTCAGGTCGCTGATTGTGATTTCTAACGTAAAGAATCAAAATGGCGGATCCAAAACGGCGGACTTTCCCATTTATGAACCAATATCCATCAAATTCGAAACTTTGGCGTGTTCCAGGTCGTTGATTATAATTTCCAACTAAAACTTTAAAAAAATCAAAATGGCGGATCCAAAATGTCGGACTTTCCCATTTATGAACCAATATGCATCAAACTCGGAACTTTGGGGTGTTTAATGTCGCTGATTATTATTTTTAACTTAAATTTATAGAAATCAAAATAGCGGATTCAAAATGGCGGACTTTCCCATTTATCAACCAATATCCATCAAATTCGAAACTTTGGAGTGTTTTAGGTCGTTGATTAAAATTTCCAACTTAAACTTTAAAAAAATCAAAATGACGGATCCAAAATGGCGGACTTTCCCATTTATGAACCAATATGCATCAAACTCGGAACTTTGGGGTGTTTAACTTAAATTTATAAAAATCAAAATAGCGGATTCAAAATGGCGGACTTTCCCATTTATGAACCAATATCCATCAAATTCGAAACTTTGGAGTGTTCCAGGTCGCTGATTATGATTTCTAACTTAAACTTTTAAAGAATCAAAATGGCGGATCCAAAATGGCGGACTTTCCCATTTATGAACCAATATGCATCAAACTCGGAACTTTGGGGTGTTTAAGGTCGCTGATTATTATTTTTAACTTAAATTTATAAAAAATCAAAATGGTGGATCCAAAATGGCGGACTTTCCCATTTATGAACCGATTTGCATCAAACTGGGAACTTTGAGATCTTTCAGGTCGCTGATTATTATTTTTAACTTAAATTAAAAAAAATTAAAAGGGTAGACTGCAGTTTTAGCTAAACTGCACAAGAATGAAACCTTACCATTGTGGATTCGCCATTTTGATTTGTTTTTAACTTTAAGTTAGAACTCATAATCAGAGACCTGAAACAACCCAAAGTTCCGAATTTAATGCATATTGGTTCAAAAATGGGAAAATCCGCCATTTTGATTTTTTTTAAAGTGTAACACCCCAAAGTTTCGAATTTGATGCATAATGAGAAAGTCCGCCAAATGAGAAAGTCCGCCATTTTGGATCTGCCATTTTGATTTTTTTAAAGTTTAAGATAGAAATCATAATCAGCGACCTGGAACACTCTAAAGTTTAGAATTTGATGGATATTGGTTCATAAATGGGAAAGTCCGCCATTTTGGATCCGCTATTTTGATTTTTATAAATTTAAGTTAAAACTAATAATCAGCGACCTTAAATACCCCAAAGTTCCGAGTTTGATGCTATTGGTTCAGAAATGGGAAAGTCCGCCATTTTGGATCCGCAATTTTGATTTTTTTAAAGTTTGAGATAGAAATCATAATCAGCGACCTGGAACACTCCAAAGTTTCGAATTTGATGGATATTGGTTCATAAATGGGAAAGTCCACCATTTTGGATCCGCTATTTTGATTTGTATAAATTTAAGTTACAAATAATAATCAGCGACCTTAAACACCCCAAAGTTCCGAGTTTGATGCATATTGGTTCATAAATGGGAAAGTCCGCCATTTTGGATGCGCCATTTTGATTGTTTTAAAGTTTAAGGTAGAAATCATAATCAGCGACCTTGAACACTCCAAAGTTTCGAATTTGATGGATATTAGTTCAGAAATCGAAAAATCCGCCATTTTGGATCCGCTATTTTGATTTTTATTAATTTAAGTTAAAAATAATAATCAGCGACCTTAAACATCCCAAAGTTCCGAGTTTGATGCATATTGGTTCATATATGGGAAAGTCCGCCATTTTGGATCCGCCATTTTGATTTTTTTAAAGTTTAAGTTAAAAATAATAATCAGCGACCTTAAACACCCCAAAGTTCCGAGTTTGATGCATATTGGTTCATAAATGGGAAAGTCCGCCATTTTGGATCCGCAATTTTGATTTTTTTAAAGTTTGAGATAGAAATCATAATCAGCGACCTGGAACACGCCAAAGTTTCAAATTTGATGGATATTGGTTCATAAATGGGAAAGTCCACCATTTTGGATTCGCTATTTTGATTTGTATAAATTTAAGTTAAAAATAATAATCAGCGACCTTAGGCACCCCAAAGTTCCGAGTTTGATGCATATTGGTTCATAAATGGGAAAGTCCGCCATTTTCGATCCGCCATTTTGATTTTTTTAAAGGTTAAATTAGAGATCATAATCTGCGACCTGGAACACTTCAAAGTTATGAATTTGATGGATATTAGTTCAGAAATGGAAAAATCCGCCATTTTAGATCCGCTATTTTGATTTTTATTAATTTAAGTTAAAAATAATAATCAGCGACCTTAAACATCCCAAAGTTCCGAGTTTGATGCATATTGGTTCATAAATGGGAAAGTCCACCATTTTGATTTTGAAAAATTTAAGTAAAAAATAATAATCAGCGACTTGAAAGATCTCAAAGTTCCGAGTTTGATGCAAATCGGATCATAAATGGGAAAATCCGCCATTTCGGATTCGCTATTTTATGTATTTTTTTTAATTAAAAAAGTTGAATTGTATACTAACCACCTAGTTGGAAAAGTCTGAAAAAAGTTATAATCAAACAAATAAAAAAAAATTGGAAAAAATTGCGTGAAGTTGCTATTAATTTCATAATAATAAAGTATAGGTAAATTTATAATTAAAAAATAATAAATCCTACCCTGTGTTTGTTAAATCAGAAAAGTGACAGTTCTAAAGTAAAAACTATGAAATACAATCACGGAAAATCGCGAAAAAATCGGAAAATAGTGATAAAAGGAAACTTGTGGGGCCAAATTATATAGGAAAATTCATAAAGGTATGTAAAAACATAGAAAAAGGTAAATAAAAGTCTGTATTTTAGCCACAATTCAAGTTTTAAAATTTCCATGGCCAAGCTGACTACTAGAGATTGTACTAGAGATTGTACCTATGTTAAATCTCCAATATGAGATTTAACAAGTTGTGGTCAAAATCGACCCCCTGGTTTTTTTTCTATTTGAATACAATTCATCAAATCTTATATATTTGCTGTGTTTTTTAAAGAAGTTCTTGTTTAAAAAATATTTAATTGCTTGATGCTCCGTATCGTGAAAATAAACGAGTTTTTTTTTCAATGTTTTATGGTTTGTTTTCTTATTTTGACCTCTATCACGCATTAAAATATTGTGATTCATACCATTTACACCCTATATATTAATGCAAACAAAAAATAAGAATTTAAAAACTTTGAGAAACCAGGTAACATTGTTATTTTTTGAAAGTAATTTTTTTTCCTTTGCAGAGTAGATAAAAATGCAGTTTTTCCGCAACTAAATCAAAGGACAAATTAGCAGATGTAGAATATCTACAAACGGTTTTAATCGGCATTCCTCGCCCGTCGGTCGGTTTGGTGCGGTTCAATCGGTTCGGCCATTTAGGTTGTGTTATTTTCGCAATTAAATTTGGGGAAAATTACTGATGATTTGGGATTTATTTAGGTTGCGCCGAGGCTAGCGATGCGTTCGCTATAAGATACGCGGCCAACTTCTCCAAACATAAAGCTTCCCTAACACCTAGAACAACTAGGTCTTGTAAATGGCTGTACAGTGTACGCGCCTGGTGGCGCCATTTTGTTTGATTTAGAAAAATACAGAACATAACAGTATATTTAAAATTGTTAAAAATAAGCGAAAGGGGAAGGACATATTAAAACATGCTCCAATAACTTGATTTTCTTAATCGCGTTACGGTCAATACAAGCACTATAAATAAAGTGGTTATTAGTGCTAGCCTTTTTTAATTAATAAAACCCTTTTACATGGAAACTTCAGTTATAAACTAAAAGAGATGCAAAAAATAATTGAATTTTGACTTCGAATAAATAATTTAATTTTCTCTGTTTTTGCCAAAAATTAAAAGTTGCAAGGTTTATTTTAGTTTGCACAACCACTACTTACGAGCTTAAAAGCCCTATGGACACGTTGCAGGCGCGGATCTACCGTAGGGAAAAAAGGGGAAATTTCCCCCCACCCCTAAATCTGAAACTATATTTTAGTTTTTACACACAGAATAGACCTTCTGGTCACTATGCAAAATAGCTACATGCAATATTTATTATGAGATACCCCCCCGCAAATAAGGTTCCTAGATCCGCCACTGTACGTTGAGGGGGGTGAGGCGGCTAGCGGGGCGCAAACATTTCATTATTTTTGGGACAACTTTTTACGTTTTTTTTTCGCTGACCCATGTTATTTGTTATGGTAAACAGCTGATTACTGTCAAAAAGTTATCTCAAAAATTATTAAATTAGCTGTATGGATCAGGTTATGTGATTAGAGTGACTTTTTGTGTTATTTTCCAAATTTTTAAATCTTTCGGGGATATTTATTGTTTTTTTTTGTTGTGATCCACCAGGAGAATGCTGTTCAAGTGTTTAGTGCAAGTGGTTCGGTTCGGTTCGGGCCCAAAGTTTCCGCGTTTGCTTTTGTACTCCAGTCATTATAGCATTTGAGCTTGCAAAAGGTGGTGTAGTCGCGATTTTGAAATATGTTCCGGGGCCGACTTCACCCGCCATCTTGGATTTAGTGTGTACAATTTTTTTTTTAAATTACTTGTTTACTGTACGTTTTAGAAAATAGTTCTTTCTTTTATCGTTTTTATGTATGTATGATTGATATTAGTTTGTTCTAACACTGTCCATAATTTTTCAACTGCAACTGTATTAATTTTTGTAAGGGGAACATATTTTTATAAATAGTAGTAATTCTAATTTCAGTGTATTGCTTGTCTCGCTCTGGGTACAAGTCTGGCAAGTGTTCTATATATTTTTTTATGTCTATGGTCGTGATATGTGCGTATATACAGATTTCGTTTTTTCTTTTTTTCTGCCTCAAGGAGCATTAGGGGTTATACATGCACGCTTGCTTTTTGATCCTGTATGTGCACTTTCATTAATTCTGCGGGGAATATCTGTTTGTCTGGTTGTTTGTTGTTGTGGGGATCAGTTTAACGAACATGCAGAAAATCAAGGGTGCAAAATCCCAATTAGCAAAATAGTTAATTTTTTTAGCAATAAACTCGCCACCAGTGCAATTTTTTCTATTCTAGGGTTTACTAGTATAAGTAGTGTCGTAAAAAAAACATACATGGTATCTAATTGACGTCTCCACAAAATAGGCTGGCAATGATCATGGCAATGCTTGTATGCAGCTTCTTTTCCTTCAACAACTCTCTGTACAAATACTCGTTGTTCAGGTTGCTTATCAGACCTGTTTATTCTCTTAACAAGGTTTAGTTTGTCGACCAATTTAAGCGTGGGCAGCTCTTTCTTATGTGCTTTCTCCACTTCGGTTTAACATATACAGCTCGTCAATTTTTCTAGAAGCCCTGAATAACACAGAAGAAGGAGTAAAATAGACAATCTTGGAGGCTTAGAAACCCTTATGCAAAGATTAAACGATAAATTTAATGCCTATGGTCTAAAAATGAACCTTAAGAAAACAAAATGTATGATTATAGCAAAAAAAGAAAATACACAAGGAAATCTTCTAATTCGTAAGACAGAAATAGAGAGGGTAAAACAGTATAAGTATCTGGGTACCTGGATAACTGAAACGTTGGACCAAGCACCAGAGATAAGATCGCGAATAGAAATAGCTAGATCAGTATTTGTCAAGATTAAAAAATTTATCTGTAGCAAAGACATAAATTTAAAGCTTAGGCTACTAAGATGTTGAGTGGGCCAAACATTTTGCCACGAGGTGTCTTTGTGATTCTTCTTCCAACTGATAAACAGATTAGATAGAGTCTCTCTTGTCTCTCATATATGGCATGATTCCGATTAACAGGCCAAAGTCTTGTCTTATCTGTCCTAGTAAAATCTAAGTTTAGTCATGTTTAATCCGTCTATAAATTATCTTATTTGTCGGCAGCCTGTTTCTGCTCTCCAAAAGTTTGGCACTGCAATCTGAGCCCAATTGTTAAATCGATTCTTCACTTGTTTCTAGACACACTTTCAGAATAGGTTCGGGTCTATATAATCTGTTCCTGTTCCGATCCGCGAGACTTCTTCTACCTTCTCGTTGTTTGGTACTTCTGTATGCCCAGAGCCCAAACCAGTATCAGTAGTTTCCCATCGCTCAGGCTCTCTTGCGCATTCTTTTGCTAAGCCGTAAACAACCTTAGGTGCACTAAGTACCTTCAGGGTGGCCTTGCTGTCAGAGAAAATGTAAATTTGCTTTTCTTCGCGGTTCCTCACCTTCTTTACTATTATTGCATATATACTTCTATCTGTAGAACAGTAGCCTGCTCTTTTAAAATAATTTCTAAACTTTTGTTTTGTCCACGTATACTTCCGCTCCTGATAGTTTAGATCCATTATCGTTATAACAGACTAGAGCCCTTCCCTGTTTACGGTCTGGAATTTATACCTCTTCTTGTGCTTTTAAGAGGTGCGGGCTGTACTGACCATCATTTATAAGAGGTTGTTTTCTCTAGCAGAAGTTCTAAATATCTTGGATTCATTGAGTTTTACCTTGTAAGATTAGTTGAAGTTGGTCTTGGGGTCACAATGCCAAGATTACATTTTTAATATATACCATACTAAATCGTAAATTTTTTTGATTATTCACAAGTCTCAGCCACGTTCCATTTTTACCTAACTTTGGGAGATTAAATAATCCTAAATTGAACGTGATAATAAAGCGAAAACAATTTCATTAACTATGTAAACTTATTAATTAAGTTTCATATGTTATATTCCCTGTCCCTTTTTGTTTGCTCCGGTCAATTAGATTAGGATAAAGAGAAAACAAAACTCGCTTTACGCTTCACAAAATTTAATGTTCCTTACACCATAGTTTCGGCACGAGAAAACTGATGTCAAAATGACGAGGGTTTGCTATGCTAATGACCGTCAAGCTATTAATGTAACTAGAAAGTCATAGCTTTTACATTAGGAGTTTTACTTTTAATGTCTGATTTTTCCCCTTTTATTTAACTTTCTAGACACTCTATTTTTAAAAAAGATAGTAAATAAACCAGCTGGCAAAATATAATATAAAGTGACAATCTGGATTAGTACAAAATTTTATTAATACAAACGAGGGTTTCCAAGCATCTATTAGCAACTTCGTGACGAAAGTTGCTACTCCAAAATCTGAAATGGATAGACTTGAGGCATTTGAAAGATGGTGTTATCGGCGTCTATTAAAAATATCATGGACTGACAGAGTTACGAATGTGGAATTGCGTCCAAGAATTTAAAAAGATAAAGAAGTTATTAACATTTTAAAAAGAAGAAAACTTGAATAAGAGGAGCCAAATATGCACTACTACAAAATGTAATGGAAGGAAAAATAAAAGGAACAGTAAACATCTAAGTTTAGTCTATAAATTATCTTATTTGTCTGCAGCCTGTTTCTGCTTGCCAAGAGTTTGGCACTGCTATCTGAGCCGACTTAAATCGACTCTACACTCTTTTCTAGACGCACTTTTAGAATAGGTTCGGGTCTATATAATCTGTTCCTGTTTCGATCCGCCAGACTTTTTCTGACTTCTTGTTGCCTGGTACTCCTGTATGCCCACATCCGAAACCAGTATCACTAGTTTACCATCACTCAGGCTCTCTTGCGCATTCTTCTGCCAAGCCGTAAACAATTATAAGTACCTTCAGGGTGGCCTCGCTGTCACAGAAAATGTATAATATAAAGTGACAATCTGGATTAGTGCAAAATTTTATTATTACAAACGAGGGTTTCCAAGCATCATTCAGCAACTTCGTGACGAAAGTTGCTACTCCAAAAAGTCTGAATATTCCCTCTGATACGTTAATAAGCTTTAAATTTCTCAAGCTAAGCAATAGACTGTACACTTCGATAAGTTAAACCACTTCATCCAAGAATAATTTGACTGTGAGATCAGCATATCTCAAAACAAATAACATCACTACTGTGAAGTGGAAAATAAATGTGTTCTATAAAAGACAGGGAGTTAAAAACCTAATCTTGGGTTTCAATAACGGTTCGTGGATTAACTAAGTCTTTTACTTTCATTTAAAATTCAGAATATCAAACTTCCGATTCCATAAAAAATCTTTTTTAGATCGTAGCTTACTCAGAAAATAGGTTCAAACCGTATCTTTGGTTCTCTGGAGAACCATCACACCATTACAAATCACTTGTTGAAATTTTTATATATGGTAACAGCCTTGCTATAAATGGATCAAAATCCATCAGTATATGTAACCGATATTAATAGACAGAGGTGATGTTACTCCATTACTGACCCACTAAAAATAAACTTAACAACCACATTTAACCTCGTTTGCTTTTATAAATTTTAGAAGTTTTTTGAAAAAATGGTACAAATAGGCGTTCTTCAGAGAATCAGCAATAATGAATGTTTCAACCTATTTTTTTGTAAGTAAAGATTTTAGGATACTTAAGGTTGGATATTTAAATTTTTTATCCTATTAAAGGCTAGTAATTCATAGTGCTTTATAAAGTAATCATTAAGTCTCGAAACGTTAACATAAGAAAACTTGATTGTGCATTATTTCTTCTCCTTTATCCCGAGATAAGAAAAAGTAAATAAATTAGAAAACGGATCACATCTGCTAGGATGTTGTTTTTAAATTTTAATGTAGTTTCTAAAGAAATGCTTAAAGATAAATAAGCTAAACTAGGGAAATTAGCATCCAAGAAGAACACTGATTTTTTCAAATTCTCACTGGCCAAGACCACCCCGATCATGAATTTTTCATAATACCAGTTCACTGCAGACATTAAACCCATTGTAGGTATACTCTATTATCTTTCAGATAACATTTTCTTTTCTCTTGTGCAAATTTGTATGTCCTTTAAAGACTAGTCAATAATTTTTTTTAAGTTAACCTACTTATCGTTAAAAGTGTTTTTTATACTCTATTCGCAATCCAGGTTTCCATAAAATAGGCACGTTTTGGATTTGGTTAGATGAATTGAAATGGTTACATAACCAATCTTAATTGATTGATTCAATTGTAAGTGAGTTACCTAGCCCTTTTACCCTGACAAGTACCAGACTGTCACCCGCTTGGTGTTCTGTGACTGTGACAAAATGTCACTGCTATTTCGTTTGGACTGGAACATACCGTGACTGCGACAGACGAGTCACCGTGACAAAGTCACAGTTAGTGAAATCGCAACCCACCTTTAGGACTAAGCACAGGCTCTCACTATTATAAGTCAGAGCAGGTGTACGGTGGCTGCTTGAATACTTGAGAGTTTCGTTTCTGTGGGATCTTTATTACGATATTCAAGAATCTATCCCCAATTAGTACTATTTAGATATTTCCACTGATTCGAGCTCTGCCAAATGGCTTATTGCTAGGCACACACACAGTACGTGCCTGACCATTTACACCTTTAGTCGGCAGTATTCCGTATAAAGTAAGCGGACAATACTTGAACCACCTAAGATATGCTGATGATATAGCCTTAATAACAGATAAGAAAGAAGAACTAATAAAAATGCTGGAAGAACTGGATACAGCAGCTAAAAATATAGGTTTGCATATAAACTACACTAAAATTAAATCATAACAAACACAGAAGAAGATATCACGATCAGAAGAAATTAAAAGAAAATATAACAAGTAGAGGAATGTATATACTAAAAAGAGAAAACCAAACAGCTGAAATCACGAGACGAGTAAGATTGGCCTGCGCAGCATTCGGTAAATTAAGCTACATATTAAAAAATAAAAAAATATCCTCAAAACGAAAGTGTATAACCAATACATTCTTCCTGTACTTACCTATGGATCCCAGACCTGTACACTTCCAAAATCGAACATGGATAAGGTAGGTAGGCCCAAAGATCAATAGAAGAAGGAATGAATGGATAAAAATAAAACAGAAGTAAGGGATGCCAGAGGAGAAGTAGCAAAATTAAAATGGGAATTTGCCAGTCCTAATATCAGACAGAAAAACGACCGATGGAACAAATGTATTGTAAACTGGAGACCTTGGAAAAATAAAAGAAGTAGGGGAAGACCCCAAAAGGGTTGGGCAGACGATTGACAGAAACACGCGGGACAGACAGAGATAAAAGAGATTAAAGATATTGGGGGAGGCATATGTCCAACGATGGATTGAAGAAGGCTAAATAGATAGATGATAGATAGATTTCGTATAAAGGTATTTTGCCAATTTTTTGCCGAATAAGTCCTGATTCTTGCTATAGTTCTTACTATTCTCATACGATAAAGCAGTTCCGTTGAAGAAACAACTTGCTGTTAGTTGTTGGCCTTATTTTTCATAACCCAAAGTCTATTCTGGAATGGTCCAGAATTTATTTTAGGAATTGATTGGAAGAGGGACCGGCAAATAATGAAAGTAAAGTTTTTTTTTAGATTAAAAGTTTTTAGTAAGAACCTAAGGCGAAACTTTTTAAAAGTGCTCGTTTTCTAATTGGTTGAAAAAAAGATACAAGTTGCTCTTTTTTTATCTATTTTAAAGGTATATTCAACAAACGTTTTTCAATGAAACCAAAAGTGTCGTTGTTGGCTTAGATGAACGAGATAGGACCTCGCTCTTTGCGGCAACACTACAATAACACGACACAATACACACAGACAAACAGACAGACAGAAGCGATTTTTATTGACGCAACCTGGAGTTGTTCTCGACAATGAAAACCGGCAGGATAAAGTGACGCGGTGTCTTTTTACAGAAACGTATACAGCAAAGAGATTCAGGTTATAGATATTTGACAAAAAAATTATCAGCTAATTTTACTCTTTAATTCTTGAAAGAAATTAGTATTTGATAAAGGCGTTTCCATGATAGCAAATCTCATTTCCATTTTCAATCGCGTTGTTTATCATATGTCTGTACATAGATTCATCCGAAGGTTGATGCTATAACTCAATGCGTTAAAATAAAAGCCTTGGATCTTTCTCCATTTTGGAAATCCTGTATCCACCACTGTAACTCATTCTTATTTCCAGTTAATGTTGTACTGGTTTCGACTAGAGGCTCTGGATATTAAGACAATGCATGATGTGTTTCTCCAGAGGTAAGTCAGTCATATGACCCTCTCTTTCTTTCCAGTTTTACATGCAAAACCGATATTGGCACATAGGTAGACATCCCTCTCTTTATCTGTGTTACGTCTTTGGACATTATTTTAATATTTTTAATATTATAGGTTAGAAAATACTTCACATTTTGACAACAAACACAAAACAGAATACTATCTACAAAAATAGATGGGACACTCTTTAAAAAATTCGTAAGATTCAAGCAGCGATATATTATCATGAATAAGGGGATTTTTTCTAAAATATCTAAAATATTTCCTTCTTTTACCTGAATCTACAGGATTTGCAGCCAGCTATCACCAAAACCACGGTTAACGCCCAAAACTTTTCATCCGCCTGTATAGCGCTATATATACGCAAGTACCCGATTTAATACTTGAGATAGGAAAAAAGCTCAAAACTTTAGTACGGCGCGACGGGACAACACCTCTCCTCATCGAACTTTGGTGTCGCGAGTCTGTTTCAAAAAGTCCTGAGTTTCTGTTGGTTCAACACAACTTATGCTCTAGACGGAGCTATCGCCTGCATTCACCTGAGGATGGCCCAAAAAGGCCGAAACCGGTCATGGATTGGCATGGATCACTGTTCCTGCAGATTGTCAGGTCGTGTTCCAAACAGGGATCATTCGTATCCTTGTGATCGACGTTGGAGAGAGTGCAAACCAAATAGTTTTAACGAGTTCTTAACGAAAGCATCAAACCATCAGTATAATTCAGTGCCGGTAGGGGTATTTTCCCTCGAAGTAGTTGTTTCTGTTGGTTTCACACAACTTATGCTCTACACGGAGCTATCGCCTGCATTCACCTGAGGATGGCCCCAAAAGGCCGAAACCACACTGTTCCTGCAGATTGTGAGGACGTGTTCCAAACAGGGATCATTCGTTTCTTGTGATCGACGTTGAAGAGAGTGAAAACCAAGTAGTTTTGAAAAATTGTTATTTACGCACATTTGAAACTTAAGACGATAAACTAACACACGGTATGTCAGGAACGTAGACCAAAGCGCATTTACCTCATGTAGATGGCGAAATAGCAAAATTGGTATTTAGCTAATGTTTAATTCCTTCCGCAATCCTCAATAAGTGTCCAAGAAATGAACGTATTAAAATGAAATTCTGAACAAACATACGCTTAAGTATGCCTAAGAAACGTGGTAAAATTGGGCTAGATCAGAAAAGCTAATGTTTAATGTTGCTTCCGCAATCCGCAATAATTGTCCAAGGAATGAACGTATTAAAATGAAATTTTGAACAAACATACGCTTAAGTATGTCTAAGAAACGGGGTAAAATTGGGCTAGATCAGAAAAGCAAAAGTGCCTTTCTAGTTGCCATTTTTGGTTTCTTTCAAGGAACGACGTAAGAGCACATCTTCTCTTTTTGTATAGATTAATTTTAAGTTTTAAAAAGAAAAATATATAGTTACTTGATAACCTAAACTTTAGTTGTCTATAGTCTCGTATCTTTTCAATATACGCGACATATCACACGTCAAGTCATCACGGAGGGATTTGGAGTGTCATGCACGGGGCTAGAAACTCGATGACATTACTCTTTGAATTTCGCGGTTTGACATCATGAGAGCATATCTCGTCCATCCTTTATATATACAAATGTATGTACCGAGCCTCGGTTTCAATTCAAGTGAGCTTTGTATATTTGCAGATTAAATTTTAGAGTCATAAAATAGTGTGCAACAATTAGAAAAAGTCGATTCCCATGTTAGTTTGAAGGATAATAGCTAATTTGACATATATATTATTACAGATCAATGTCTCTTTGAAGCGCATGCCCTAGTTGCAGGAACACAGAGCAATCTATTATGTAAATGCTGTGGTCTCGTCAGGACGAAATTGTCTATAGTTCCAAGATCTAGAAAAAGCTGATGGATTTAAAGCTCAGTGCACTCACCACATTTATAACTAGCTGTTGTTGGTTTAATGGAGCACTCAAGCTCTCGGTCCTTCATAATAATACAGAAAGGGTTAACTTTTTTTTTTCAAGGGTCTCAAGGGGAAATCTTGGATAAGACACCCGGCCTACTTTCCTTCCAGAGTCATTTCTCCTCTGCTAGGAGGGGCCAGGTAATGTCGGATTCTCAATGACTAAAAACCCTCGAATGTGACTTTGGCTTGCCTAGGCAAGTTACAGTAACTGCACTGCAGCCATTATTGGCTTATTGTGCTCCCTCTTGATTCGTAGGCTAACCAATCCATTAATTTCGTTTGTACAAGTTTGTACAGGTCTTTAATGGGGTAGTCCCCAGTCGCTATTGGGTGTAGTTTAACTTTCCCAAATATTAGGTGCCTTTCGCGATACAGTGCCTTGAAATGGCATATTACATGTTCTACTGTTTCTGGTTCCTGATTGCATAGTCTGCAGCTTAGGTCTGATGATACAGGCCCTATTTAGGTGACCTTTGACCGCCATATGGCCGCTCATGATTCCTATTATGGTTCTCACTTTCATTCTTCTGTAACTGAGTAGGTCTTTTGTGAGTTTGGCATGACATGGCTTTAATAAGGGCTCTGCTGTGTCTTTCTAACCAGTGGCTTTCATGTTTTCCCCTTACCCAGGGTTTGACCTGGGACCTTATTTTACGCTTTGGTACCCCCAGGGCTAGTTCTGGTCCAATAAATAATTACGCTCCTCATAAAGAATACTCATTATTAGTTATTTTAGATCAATCGCGCTGGAGATATGGACAACAGAAAAATAATTACGGTAAAAGTTTTTATTTATGTTTTGTAAAAGGTTATGTTTTTTTTTTCTATGGATCCTATATGTTTGTACTTTTATCGGGGCTATTTTGTCCGTTCCTTGTCATTGACGAAGAAAAGTAAGGCAACCTGATGTCCTGTGAAAGAATTTGAGCTAGGTAGTTTTGTGTTGTTTCCTAGTTATTAAATCAGCCACCTCTAATATGAAGGATAAACGCTTTTTGCAGCCGTCTAGTCTGGGTACAGAAGGTATCTGGCTAATTTCACCAAATACGCTGTACCAAGGAAATTATTCTTGAGTTAAACTAATGTGGTCTTTGTTCATAACCGTGAGCTTAAAACCCTAAGTTGCTAACTCTCCAGACCAGAGAGTACCTGGAGTCTGGGGTGGACTGGGATATTATAATTATCCCCATTGCAACAAAATAATAATGTATACCGACTATCTTTGCTTAATACTATTTCCTGATCAGCTTTATTCCTATAGGTAAAATTACACTCTAATACAATACATGTCTTCTAGAAGACCCGACATTATACCTACTTAATTCAAAGAGGGTTTAGTGTTACTTTTCGGTAATCTTAACTGAACTCGACCTTTACATAGGTACTTACTTATTTTATAGGCCTCTTTACTTGGGTCTAAAACTATCATATAGTGTTAAAATGATCTCATTATTCACTTATGTTATGGCTATGACAAAGGTTGAAACCCATCATAGCGACCGCATAATATGCTAAAATAATACAGATTCATTTCAAACCTGACCCTCTCATAATTAAAATCACATATAGTAGTACGAATAAATACAGGGTTGACTAAAACTTCTACTTTAAGCATACAGGGATTAGGTTAAACCATTTATAAATCCAAAACCTTTATTTAAAATTCCTTACTTCTCGATAAATCTGCTGTATCAAAAAAAGATAGAAACACTATTTAGCTTTTAACAAAAACATAACGTACCATAGGAATTTTATGTTTGCCTCTAGCGCGATCTTTTACAATTGACTTGAATTGTTTATACCTTGCTGGTAAAAATCGTTAGGCAGCAGCGATAGCAGCGTAATTTCGGTGGCGACATCTATAATATAATAACATAAAAACGGCAGCCAAAGGATTGAATCCCTGAAATCAAGTAAGTCAGCATTTTTGAAACTAGTATATTTTGTTAACAGTAACAAATTAAGTGCTTAAATCAGCTATTACACCATATTTATTTGACTAAACTAAACTTTTGCAGAACACAAAACTAGATTCTTGAATATTGTCAGATGCGATTTTGTTTAAAATCAGACCTTTAAAAGAGAGTACCGTAGTAGATCTCTTGTGTATATAAAATAAATATAAAACAGTTTTAAAAACGTTACAAACTTTTTTATGACCCATAAAACAAACAAGACCCAAAATATTAAAATAAAAACTGTAACTTACTAAAATAACAAACTGCAAAATATTCTTCAAATTGAAAAATCTCATGTTTTTTTACTCACAATTATTTTAGAGGTATTAGTTTAAGTTCAACAACTTCGAATGTGACTACTGACTTACCTCCTCAAAGTTTTGGTTTTTATTAATGGTAGGTTGGAGCTAAGTTTTCCATTGTTCCCTCTTTGCAGAGCTTGAAGAAACCAACTTAGTGATGTTGCTGATAATCCTAAAGTTCACTTTACATTCTAGCTAATTAGCGAAACAAAAAAACCTAAACAAAATTTTTTTTATAGACAACAATTTCTTATCTTAGAATTTTTCTATAGCCAAATACGTTGAAGGGAAAACCCTTTATATAGTTAAGGTTTTCTCTCGCTTAACCATTACAACTCCCACTCTTAACTTTTCAGTAGTTTTTCTGGCATCAACCACATGGCATGTAGTAGGCGGCATCTAGACGTTTACCATTGTGGAGTAAGGCGGAACCACTATCTTATTTCTGGAAAACCATGATTTGCGCTTTTCGTTTTTCGAAGCTTGTTTCGTACAGTGGCACAGTCAATCGTAATTTGCATCCCTGAAAATATCGTCAAGAAATTCGCACGGGAATTGCTAATTATCCAAGAAATTCGCCTATGTAATCTTTTCTGTAATATTTAAAAATCATCTTCGAAGAAAGTCAGTCCGGATAGGCTGATGATATAATGGTAAAAAATCGCCCAATGAAGTCAAAACTTGTTTAATGAATAAATGAATTTGTCAAATTACAAATAATTGTGTCCAAACCGTGATGAACACTCTATAAACAAAAGATCTGGCTCCGTTATAAATTATACTACTACTATATCGGTTTAGAACGTTTTTCTACGTTGTCCGACGCCTATTCTCCACCTCCTTCGATCCTGACAGTCATCTTCCGTCAGGTTTTTTTGACTCATTGATTTTTGGATTGACTGTTGCCATTCCAGTTTAGGACGCCCTCTTTTTCTGCGCCCTATTGGTTGCCATTCTAGGACCTGCTTTGGTAATCGTTCGTCGCTCATCCGCTGTACATGGCCGTACCATATCAGTTGCCTTTTAGTGATGTCATCCGTTATGCTTCCCTCAATTCCCATTCTTTTTTTATGATCTCATTTCTTATATGATCTGTTCAAGATATTCACATTGATCTTCTTATTGCATCCATTTTGACACTTTCCATTTTTGCTTTGTATTTTTCTGTTACGCGACAAGTCTCTATTCCATACAACAGCGTGCTTTTCACTATTGTTTCATATATGTTAAATTTTACATTCTTTTTTATCTCTCTGCTCCATAAAATACTGTTAAGACAACCAATAACCTTTTTTGCTTTTACTATTCTTTTTTCCAGTTCTTTACAGTCTGTTTCCGTCTTATCAAATGTGACACCCAAGTATACATACTCATTACATGGAGATATTGTTTGTCCATTTTCTAGTTCTAATTCACTTGATTCGTTTCTAATACATAAGTACTGTGTCTTGTCCACGTTCAGTGTTAACCCCCACTTTTGGTATTCTTCCGTTAACTTTCACATCATATACTCCATGTCTTCTTTATCATTAGCTACAATTACTTGGTCGTCAGCAAACTGTAGTGTGTATATGGTAAATCGGTCGTTAAGTTGTATTCCCATGCTGTGTACTTTGCAATTCCAGTTTTTTAGAGCTACTGCGATATATATTTTAAAAAGAGTTGGAGAGATACAACATCCCTGTCTTAAGCCTTTCGTTACCGGGAATTCTTTTGAAAGTCGATATGTATGTATGATTGATATTAGTCTGCTCTAATACTGTCCATAATTTTTCTACTGGAACGGTATCATATGCTTTTTGTTGGTCCACAAAGGTAACATGAGTCTCTATATTTCTGGCGCTCCTTTTCTCAATTACTTGTTTAAGACAAAAAACATTATCACTACAAGATCTGCCTGCACGAAACCCACTTTGCTCTTCTTCTTCTTGTTCATGAAAATCATTCTCTATTATATCTCTAAGAATCCTACCGTACAATCTACTTAGAGTACTGGTTACTGAAATTCCTCTGTAATTGTTGCAATCCAGCTTGTTTCCATTTTTATGTATTGAGGATATGAATGCAATTTTCCAATCATCAGGTACTGGATGTCCGTTTATGTATTGATTGATAATATATGTGAGATTTTCGAGTAGTTTCTCTGATCCATATTTGAGCATTTCAGCATATATTCCCCCAGGTCCGCTAGCGTTTTCGGATTTAAGCTTTTTAATACTATTCCTTATCATTTCTTTTTCGATGATTACTTCCTCTCCATGTACTTCTATGTCTCTCCTCGGAGAGGCTGCCAGATATTCGGGTCTCCTCTCCTGCAGCAGTCCCTTATAGTGTTCTGTCCATTGTTCTGGTTTGATGATCTGGATGTTTACTTTTTCTTTTGTTGGGTTTTTTACCGTAGAAATGAATTTCCATACATCAGAACTCTGCCTACCTCCTACGTGTGTATTTATATCGTGGCATTTGCGCTCAAACATTTCATTCTTTTATGTGCGTATCAAATTTCTTAGCTGTCTTCTGGTATGCCTGTAGATTTCTAGGTCTCTTTGCTCTTTAGTACTGAGCCATTTCAAGTATGTGCGTTTTTTCTCCTTGACCGTTTCCTGTATTTCTTCCGTCCACCACATCTTATTGTTATTTCTATTATCTTGGTATCCAACAACTTCTTTGCTTGCTTCCTTCAAGCTTTTTACTATGTTTGTATATATCTCTTCAAATGAGTGATCTGTGTTTATTAATTTTTCATCGAATCGATTCTGATACAATCTTTGAGTACTTTCGATTTCTAGACTTCTAAAGTTGTATTTTTGATTGTCTTCGATGCATTCTAGATTTTCATTTTCTCTAATACTTTCGTCCTTATTTGTTTTTCTTACAGGGAATAATATTTTTGCTTTTACCAGATTGTGGTCAGATCCACAGGTAACACCACGAAGTGTGCGCACATCATACCACTTTAGTTCCGAGTGTTGTCCACCTATAGCATAATCAATGATTGATCCAAGATTTCTTGTTGGCTGAATCCAGGTATACCGATGAATATCCTTATGTTTAAAAAAACCATTATTTATTTTTACATTATGGGTTTCACACAATTGTATCAGTCTCAAGCCATTATCATTTGTTACTTCCTCTCCAAATGGTCCTACCACTTTGCTTTGGCTTTGTCTACCAGTTCGACTATTAAAATCGCCAAGCATAATTATTTCCCTGGTATTGCCGATTTTACTGATAGTCTCATCAAGTTGGTCGAAGAACATTTGTTTTATAGCTACCGTTTCGTCATTTGATAGTGCGTAGGCTGCTATTATGCTTATATTGTGTCCAAGCATCTTTATGTTAACTCGAAGTAAGTTTTCGTTAATGCACTCGTAGTCTTATGTTTGAGGTTTTTCTTTATTAATAAGGATACCCCTCTGGCTACCCTCCGTTCTTTTGGGACTCCAGTGAATAAGTGAACAAAGTTACCGACACTACTTGTACCTGTTCCTTTCTTTTTCGTCTCTGTAAGTGCAATAATGTCTATCTTACTATTCTCCACTTCGGTTGCAATAATGTCCAACTTTTGGTTTATTCCCTGTACATTCCATGAAGCTATATTCAGAGTCCTTTTTTCGTCTTTGAGAGTTCCCGGCCAGTGTTCCGAGGCTTTGTTTAGGCTTTTTGGTAATACCTTTGTTTTAAAAGTATTAGAGAACCAGTCTAATGCCTCAACCCCCTACTTGGAGGGCCAGGATTTTTATCAAGGTTTTTCTCCTCTAGCCTTTGACGATCCAAAGCCATACTGTAAGGCAACAGCTGTATTCTTTTATACTATCCATAAAAGAAAGGGTTGCCACCTACGCTATGATCACCGTACCGAGGTCCATCCTCTCCGCCTTTCATACCGATGTGGTCTCCTCCCGTAACCCTGGGAATAAGACCCTAGACAGGTGCTAACTCTCCGGGTCAGAGAGTACCTGGAATCTACGGAGGGCAGGGGTCGATTCATTTCCCCTGATAGACATCTGAAGAGGTCTACCCCGTACCCCGTTATAAATAATGCCACACAAATAACGAAACTTTTATTTCTTAACTTTCTTTAAACTTGTTTAATTGTACACATTATTGGAAAGCCTTTAGTGACACCCTGTACTTTTTGGGTATGCACACGAGACTAAAACTGTCCAACTCTAAATAAGCATCTGATTTCAATCCCTTTAGACCCAGTGTTATAATGCCATTGAGTGTGGAGGATATATCAGACACACGTATACTTGTTTAGGATCTAGTCTATCTGAGCATTTTGAACCGATGCAATGGCTGATAGGCTCCATTTCATTATAGACCTGGAGTTAACCAAGTAATCAAAGGTCTACTGCATTAAACTGATAGCATAAATACAGGCCATTCCCATCCTTTCACACACGTGACCCCTGATGATTGTTTCAAGCTCAGGCAGACAGGTGTTTGTTTACCGTGCATGTGTTTTACTCATTTTGGACTTTCCTTTACTTTACTTTACTTAATTTATTCTCCAAAACCTGCAATTTGTAGTATAGATTCGTCACAAAAAACAAGAAATTACAGCAAATATATAAATGTATAAAAGTTAACAGTAACTTAAACATTAACTAAAAAAAAGTAAAATAACATAGCCTGCCTGTATTCGTTTACCGAATAAAAAGCATTATCAATAACTTGGTTTTTAATTTTAATTTTAAATTAATTTAGTTCCAAATTTTATATACCTTCAGGCAATTAATTATAAAGATTATGGTCAAGTAAATTTTTTGTTAATTTTGATAACCGGTAGCGCGGTCCGTGTATAAGATTGATTGAACGTGTATCGTATTCATAAAAATTGCGATTTAATATGAGTTCTGACTTATGAAAGTTGATAAATAAAGGCTTACAATGTGCATTAAACTTAGAGAAAGTAATAAACCTTGTGGCCATTTTTTGTTTCCTAAAAACTTTTATTCAATTCTTAGAGCTAGCCCACAGTAAGCTGCCATATGACATCTGGGAGTAAAAAAACGCGTGATAAATTTAAATTCTAGTTTCTTTATCCAGAAATAGAAACGTCAATCTGCGAATGACAAATAAAGATTATTTACAGTTTAATTTGTTGATATGGCTAGTCCAGTTTAGGTCACTATCTAGTGTTATCCCTAGCAAGGTGACCGAAGACTTATCAGAAGCACTCAATATTGTATCCAAGTTTAATTTTAGACAGTTGTTGGAAAACCAGTTATCGCTACGTTCTTAAACCTGTTACATAACTTGTAAGAGCTTCCATGTTTTTATCTTTTGATACAAAGATTGCAGGATCTGCATAGTTTACCCTTTCATCTCGTAAGAGGTGGTAATATAGGTCATTAATATACACTATAAATAATAACGGTCCCAGTACTCAGCCCTGTGGCACACTACACTCACAGTTTGTATGTTAGATGTACCATTAAATGAAACGCATTGTTTTCTGTCTGTGTCGTTTGATTTGATGAAGTTGAAAGCTGATTCCACGAACCTCATATTTATCAAGTTTCGAGGTAAATAGTGACCACTCTCCGTCTCACGTGACTAGATTAATTATCAAAAATTTAAGATTATGTCTATAATTTCTGTAAATAATTAGTTGATTTTGCAAATATTTATTAAATTTTGGATGAAATTTACGGTATTTTGGTTTTCAGTTTCAAAGGTATTCGCTGCCATTTGTGAATTTTTGATGTAAGAAACTAAGTGTTTGGCTGCAAAAATTATTTATTTGCACTATTTATTACTGTTTGATTGTCTTGTATCTTAATGTTAAAGATTGTGTTATATTTATTGCTATTTTAATAAAGCGGTATTTTATTATTGATCGTTGCAGGGTACAATTAGGTGTTTGTGTAGTCTCTATATTTTATTGTTTTATGTTTTTTCTCACTTTTAAACCTAATAATTTTCAAGGATTTATTGTTTTGTACCAATTTGGGTTTTTTTTAACTACCCACTAAAAAGTTTATGAATCTATTAGGCGGATGACTAATTGGTAGGTACTCAAACACCTAAATGAGTGATTTTATATTTGTTTGCTTTTTTTTTACAGTTGTGTTGAGGGGAATAGTTCATCACAAACTTGCATAGTGGATGTCTGCATTATAGCCGCATGACATGATAAGTTCCTACCCGAGTTTGTGGAGCTGCTGGTGGTACAAGTGCGATTTTTGGGTGAATTGTTACCCCTCAAGTATAATTTAAGTAAGTGTCTGTAATTGGCTGTAGCTGTAGATACTTTAACCAATAAATAAATAAATACATAAAATAACTAAATAAATAAATTACTAAAAATTATGGTCGAGAATATTTGGAACCCTAATCAAGCCAGTACTGTTAGCTTTTCTAGAAGTCGGACCTAATGTTTAATATTTTTTCGAATTTTCCTTCTTTTTTAAGATATTGTGCAAATTGTAAACAAAAAAATTATGACGTCCACAATAGCTACTGTAATGCTCGAAACATACGCATGTACATGTATTGAAAATCATCCTCTGCATATTTGAATGTTTCTTTCATTCCAGGGCAATGTATGATTTCTTAACTTTTAGAGTTATGTAAGGTCTACTGTTTTAACTTTTAGTCTAGGTTGATAGATAGATAGATAGATAGATCTTTATTGATGTTGTTCATACATAAAGTATTTACACAAGTCAAAATGGTAATCACAATTTAAAATTATTTAAAATTAAAATTTAAAATTATTTAAGTAGTTTTGCTAAATTGCATGTTAAAAGTCCTTACTTACTAATTTATGATTAAGTTAAAATAATTTACAATAAAAATAACAATTAAAATTACAATCATAGTTGTTCTGACAATTTTACATACACTAACATTTACTAAATTTTACATTAGGATTAAGCACATTAATTTCAATTTTTAATTTCCCAATAAATAAATTCAAATTTATCATTCAATTCAAAACAAATAAGAATAAAAGCCCCAGAAAATGTCAACCTAAATCAATGTTTAACATTGAGTTTACGAGATAAAATTAATTAAGTATGATTATGATGATGTTGTGGATCTGTCTATTAAATCAATAAAGTTGGTTTGAAGAAACTCATTGATTGAGTAAAATGCTTTACTCTTTAAATATAGTTTTATTTTCCACTTAAATGTTTCTATATTAAGATTTTTTGTTTCCCCTGGAAGTGCATTAAACATTTGAATGGCATAATAATTGGGACCGTTTCTTGCTCTGTGAACCCTAAAAAGGTTGGGCAGTAGGTTATCCCTGTTTCTGGTAGGGTAATAATGATTGTCACCATTTGATGCATACTCCTGTATGTTAGACTTCAGATAGGTGAGGCAAGTTAAAATGTAAACACAAGGAAGTGTGAGTATTCCAAGCTTAATAAAAGTACTGCGGCAGCAATCTCGGTAACCCAATCCACTCATCACTCTTACACACCTTCTCTGAGTTGCAAATATTTCATTGACATGGTTCTTTAATTTTTCTCTCGCTCTCTCTCTTTTGTCGTAGTTTGTTGTACAATATATTGAGAGACATAAAATTTTTATTTTTATTTTGGCCAAATTCTTTTACCTTTATGCGGTGTATAAATGCGCATCTAAGTATGTATTAATACGACGAACGTAGGGGAACAAATGTCAGCTGACGAGTTTGTTCGGATAATATAGACATATTTTGTTTTTACTACTGTTTGGTGATACGAAACTCGTACACCAGGAAACTTCTTTCCTCATTGAACTTAAAGTCACTCGGGTTCAGCTGCCGAAGCAAAAGGCACTGTACACCATCCTAGCAAAAGAGCTTCTTAAAACAAAAAAAAAGATAATGGAGTATATAAAAAATAAATTAATAAACGAGTAGTGTACAAATTGTTTCTTAGGGGTAGGGTTTAAGTGGTTAGTCGGATGGGCATGCATCTTGAGTCTATGATATTATTAACTAAGTTAAATTCATTAAAATTAATTCATTATAAGAAAAAAGTAGAGAACAGGGTAGTGTTTCTTCCTATGGTATTTTGTAACATATCTTCCTAATGCAGGTTAGGGGAGTGAGCAAGAAATTATTTCGCCTTAGTTCACTGAAGGAATACGTTTCCAGTAGTTTAACGTAATGCATATCTACGCGCATGCTGTCGCGGTCTTGACAGCGGTCAAGATGATCGCAACTATTACCTTAGCTTTTAATCGTTATCTCTTGTCCTAATAATCTCTCCATTCCACCGTCGCTTATATGACTCTCCATTACGACCGCGAAATCCTTTGAATGTTCACGGTACAAAGAGACGGTTTCGGCTATTTATTACGGCCATATTGACGTGAAGTAGCCAGTTAACTGAAGCTCTCTTTACGGGCTTCCAATGTCGGTGGTTTGACAGTTTTCAGTGACAGAGGAAAAGCTTATTTCAAGTTTAATTAAAAACCTCTTATGTTGAGTTTTTCTATATACTTTAGGAGATAATGTAGTCAAGTTATGCAAAAAATATATTTTATTAATTTAAACAGTGATTTAGGTCATTTATTAAGTCCATATTGATGGCTAAAAGCCAATTAATTAAGGCTCTATTTAGTTAAACTAAGCAGTCCTAAGAAGGGCATTTATTATTGAAGAGGTGCGCATTCGGATATGACGACCATACATTGCGTGAAGTAGCCAATATGCGGAAGCTCTCTTGACGGGCTTCCAATGTCGGTGGCCTGACAGTTTTCAGTGACAGAGGCAGAACTTATTTTAAGTTGTTTAATTAATAATCTTTTATTAGTATATGTTGAGTTCATAAGATAATTAAGTCAAGTTATGCAAAAAAGTTGTTTATTATTATTTATTTTTTTTAGCCAATTACTAATTTATTTTTATTTATTTATTTGTAGTAATTTAACAATAAATCAACAATATAATTTATTCATTGTAGTAATAACTAAACTGCTAACAAACCTTAGGTGCACAATGATATTTGAAATATTGTGTGTGCACCCTTTATCTATAAATATTTTTTGAGCTTTTTGGTTTGGGTATGACATGAATTTATATTAACATAAAAGTATGTATATTTTAGTTTTTTCAAATGTTAATTATTCATTAAATAAATTATTATTATTCATATGTATTATTTTTTATTTCTATATCACATAACGTATTTTATAATTAGTTTCTATGATCCATTTTATTATCTTTATTTTGTTTTTTCTATATTTTTCGCTTTCTTTAAAAATATCCGGCATATCATTAAATATTTTTGGTCCCACATAGTAGATGTGATTTTGGCAAGCTGTGTGTTTGGGAATTGTAGCAGTACTTTTGGCTATTTACTACGCACAGTACATAGAAAGTAAACTAAGTGTCTCTTTTCGTGCTTTCATTATCAGGGATTTGACAGTTTTCAATAATAAAAGAAGAGCTTATTTAGAGCTATTTAAATAAAAAAAAATTGATTTTTCTAATCAGTTTAGGAGATAATTAAACTAAGTAGTCTTAAGAAGGGTACTTATTAATTTAAACAATACATTTGGCATTTATCACGGCCATGTTGACGTTTGTGAAAGTTTACTAAAGTGTTCTTTACGGGCTTTCAATGTCGGTGGTCTAATGCTTTTTAGTGACAGAGGAAGAGATCATTTAGATTTGTAAAAACCTTTACTGTTGATTTTTTCTAAAAACGTTAAAAGATAAATAAGTCAAGTTGTGCTAAAATGGTATTTATTAATTTAAATAGTATTTATTTTAAACGTCTCTTTGCAGCAATCTAACCAAATGTACCGAACATTTTTAGTTCTCGATATTTGCGAAAAAAAAAACACAAAAGGAAATTTGCCAAAGATGTAATCGCTTAATGCATACGTCTGGAGAATAATAAATGCTATAATTAAAAAACTTAAATTGAGTTTAATTTTATCATATTCTTGCAAATATCTCAAAAAGTAATTAAATCACAAAAATTTGGAGAGCATATTCGAAATCGGCGCCCCCCAAGCCCATATTAAAAAAAAATTGAAAAACAATTATTTTTAATTTTTATGTTATTGAATCAATCTTCCTGTGTGTCGATATAGATGCAGGAAAAAGCGGACGTTTTTAATTTAGGGTTAGTATTAGCCCACAGTCTTTACAAAATTCTACGTCGCAACTGGTTTCGTTGACTTATCTTTTCATTTAAGTCTTTTGGTCTGATCATGAAGAGGTAGTCACGTAGTATTTTGTAAAGATTGTAAGATTTAAACCAAAATTAATATTTTTTTGTTTCAATATTTGTCAAATTGCTTGTCAAATATATTTCAAACAAGGCCGGTTCGGTTTGGTTTTTAGCCATGTACTTGTTTTAAATTTTCATGTTTTCACTATAAAACTGAAAAAATATTTATTTTTATTTTTTCGTTTTTTTTACGAACTCTCTTTAATTTTGTCTCCTATTTGCCTAATACTTTTTCATTAAGGCAATAAACACGGTCCGCACAAATTAATGGCAGAACCACGAGAGCACATGAAACCGTGTCCCCATGTCATCCCCTTTTTATTGCCCCAGGGTAAACGGGCATACTACGAGTCGAGGAAAAGGACATTGAGCTAATGCTGTTAATTATTGAGATATCTTTTGAACTCGATAAGAAAGATCGAGAATATTTTTTAAAAACTTTTTTTCAGAATCATTGTTTAGAAAACAAGGGGTTGAATAGTAATTAATTTAGTTTATAAGCCACTGGTTTAGAAGGTAATTGTTCGAAACACCGTTAGCTGGCAAGGTTTTTAGTTCAAAAATCATTGGTGTAAAAGGTGATTAGTTCAAAAACCATTGGTTTAAAATTTAATATAAAATCCATTGGTTCCAAAGGTAACGAGATCGAGAAACAATAGTTTTATCCAAGCGGTCCAGCGGCACATACCCCAGTTCCAATCTGAATCACCTTTGGTTAATCTTAAAATCAGCTGAATGCTAAAACTAAAGAAAACTGCTTGGAAACATTTGGTTCAGGAAAATGTAAAGTTTAAGCGTTTGATTGGTCATATCAAACTACTCTTCAGATTTTAAAATGTTTGGGCACATGATTTTTTCTTTTAAAAATGCCGACTGGAGCCACTATACGTAAATATGTATTGATGAGTTGAAAAGTCTTCCTGGTCGTCACAAAAAGTAAGAAGACAAGCATTTTCGTAGGTCTGATTCAAAAGAGCGATATTTAAAATGGCGACATTTAAAATAGCGGTCTCAGTTAAACGATAGTTAAACCAGCGACATTTAAAGCAGCGACATATTAAAACAGCGACATATCAAAGGGGCGACTGTTTAAAACAGCGACATATTATAACAGCGATCTTTAAAACTGCGACATATCAAAACAGCGACATCCAAAAGAGCGACATCTAATAAAAACAGCAACTGTTCAACTCTTTCTATAATTAAAAAAAAAAATTCCTGACTTCTTTCCCGGGATCCTAAAGGGTGTGACCAAATCAAACCAAACCGAATGGAACTAGGCCGAAACATTTTTTTAGAAAAATTGTTTCCCTAATTAGCTTTCCGATCCTCATTTTAGGAAGTTAAAATCGGGGTTATTTCCACCCTTATCAATCAAGCGCAAACGTGTCCTAACCTTTGAATATTTTTTTTTTGTGGAAAAACATGAGGGGATATCTGGCCCAGTTAGGATACGTTTTCGATCAATTGACAAAAGTTAGGAAAACGCCAATTTTGACCTACCTAAATAAGTTTCTCGCTAGCTTAATTTTACTAAATAATTTTAAAATGTTTCGGTTGGATTCGTTTTAGTTTAGGTTCACACTTTCTAGGATCCCGGGAAAGAAGTCAGAGAAGTTTTTTTAAATATGTTACATATACTCCATTTAATAATTTTTGAGATAACTTTTTGACAGTTATCAGCTGTTTACCATAACAAATAGCATAGGCCAACGAAAAGAAGTTGTAAAAAGTTGTCTCAAAAATAATGATCTGAACTGTAGGGGTTAGTGAAATAGCGGGAGTGGCAAGTCATTAGACACTTTTTTTAATGTTGCTCAATACTGATTTTTTTAAAAATCGCTGTTTTTAATGTCGCTGTTTGAATTGTCGCTCTTTTAAATGTCGCTATTTCTAAGTATTGCTCTTTTAAATATTGCTGTTTTGATATGTCGCTCTTTCCAATGTCGCTGTTTTAAATGTCACCGTTTTAAATACCGCTGTTTTAAACCAAATAAAAAAAGGTAAAAAATATTAAATATATTTAAAATTAGTGGCGCAATAAAAAACAAACACAATTAAACACATGATAATCGACATAACCGCACTATTCTTAGTATTGGGGATAACTGCAATTAGAATACAGCTCGAGGTGTGGTTTGGTATTTTCCGATTGAAAGTAATGATGACATTTATGATGTTACATCACATGCTTCAACCATAACCACTTGGATGGATTATATGCCACTAGGAAAATGATGTTACATCACATGCTTCAACCATAACCGCTTGGATGGATTACCAAATGAAACCGGTTAATTCCGAATGAACAGTTGTACAGAACTAATGGCTGGAAAATCAATTGGCCTTAAAACACTCAGGGTCGTACCTAGGAAGTTTGGGGGGGGGGTTAAAAAATTTGAATAAAAATTTACGTATTGTGCAATATTTTCTCCTATTTGTGTTGCTGAAAAATTGAAATGTAATCCGTTCCGAAATAAAGAATGTTCAACCGCAATTGATTATGATGTTGATTCAGATATGAGTGGTTTATCTCCTTCTTGCCACCGCGATCACTAACGAATATTTTGTGTTTCACTTTGAAGTATGCTCTGTCAGAATACTTTCGGTAAACCTCAGATCGACTCAGAAGATCTGAACAGTGTCTCACCCAAACTGATAGCCAGCCTTTTTGGAGGATTAGGCATACAGTGGTGAGAAACCACTCAAAAGTGAGCCACAATAGACCCACTGGTGGTCGCAGTGGAAGGGCTGCAAGGCCCACTCACATATGAATCATCATCATCATGCTCTGTCTCCACTGTATGTCGAGCCGCGTTTGGTAAGATACTTTTTGGATCGTCTAAGTCGATAGTAGGTCTGCGAAATGCATTCCGACGTCGCCAGAGAGTCACACAGTAACTGGCTGACTGTTTCGTTGGCTTCCAAACAAAGACTACATTTAGTTCTACCATTATTCAGATTTACTGCCGAGTAAGTCCTATAGGTTTTTCTTGTAGGGTCCTGGTATAAATTTCTTTGAATAAGCGAATTCAGATCAAGATTTCCAGTATTCCTGAGAGTAATTCTTTAACCATTCTTATAGAGTAGTTTGGTTTTATCAATTCCCTATTGAGCTAAAGTTTTTCGAAGAAATTACTTTTGGAGCCAATGTTTTTTGAACTAATTCTTTTTTAAGCTAATATTTTTCGAACTAATATTCTTTAAACCAGTTCTTACTGTATTTTTTAAAAAGGTCCGTGATCCCCGATATAAATGGTTAAAAAGGATGCTTATTATTTTTAGATAATGACGTCAGCTAAAAAATACACGGACTTCATTTATTTCCTTTTTTATGATCGGCCTGGAAACACCCGTACTTTTTATTTTATCGCTTTTACCACACCCACTTTTATCGTATCTCCTTTAATGTCGATTGCACCTTGAAAAATAAAAGTACGTCACAGGGGAAGCAAAGTCGAGCAGGTACGGCGAATATGCCACTAGGAAAATGTCGTATTTTGCAAAAACGCCCTTAAAAACCAAGCAAGATCTCGGTTGCTCAGAAGACGGTTTTTTCATTTAATTTCTTTGCAAATTTTCCGTTTGTGGTATTTGTCCGTTTTTTACTTTAGCAACTGCCTTTCGAGGTCGAAATAGTTTTTGAAATATTTTAAAAGTCACTTGTCAGTATTATTTTCTGTGCTTGTCAGTTGTCAGTCACAATTTTTTTTGTAAAAAAAAAAGTTTAAACAATATTAAAATAAAGCATCTTATGCTTTTCTCCAATACACATAATGCTTATTGGTTGCAGGATTTGCAGATTTTGTTGACTCTCTTAGTTTTGTTTGCAGATTCTGTTTCCGACTGGTGCTTACGCAGTTTCCCATATTATGGCAACGCTTACTGCAAAGTTTGTTATTAGGGACTTATTGGAATAAAACCTGACTTTATTTTAGAGTCGACTTTATTTTGACACATTTACACAGAAAACTAACAGCTGACCTCTCAAAATTGACATACCAAAGCCAAATTTAATAATAAAGACGCTAACTTTCATTTAATAAATACTGGCACTAATTATTCCGGTTTTTGAATACAGAAATTTTTGAAATTTTGAAAGATAGCAGCTGCTTTTTATATGTAAATCTGTCACTATAGGGTCGATTTTAAAATAAGGTCAGTATTTATTCCAATAAGTGTCTATTATTTCTGGGCAGTTCTTTAAATTTGTGAAATCTTGTTTAGAGGGCAGCTACTACCTCAGAGGGGCGTTCTGCGTCTCTCTGGCCTTTTTGCAAAGCCCACATATGTTATTTAAAATCAGATTATTGATTTAAAAAATTGTTTTTATTTCTTTAAATAAAACTTGAACCATAAGGTATTTTTTATTAATAAAAAATACCTTATGACCATTAGGTAAATTATTTGTCGGGCGACTGTACGATCAATTTCACATAGAAGATTTTATAATAGTGTTTTAATAGTCAAGGACATTGTTTACATTATAAAAAAAGCAAATTAAAAAGACGTTTATTTTTTTCTTGAAACCTCGAATAAAACAAGCTGTGATATACCATACGTGTCTCATGTATTTTATACCCAAAAACACACAGACGAATTTATAAAAATTTAACCTTAAATTGTTTATTTATTTACAAATAACAATGACTAGTTCTGCAGGCAAGTCCAAGATTTTATAAATTTAAGGAACTGCCCAGAGATAATTACAAATTTTACAGAAAGCGTTGTCAAAGATACTATAGGAAACTGAACTACGTAAGCAATATTCGGCAACACAATCTGCAAAAAAAAAACTGAGAGAGTCACCAAAATCTTCAACTCCTGCAATCAATAAGCATTTTGTGTCACCTGCTTTCGAAAAAAGCATAGGATGCTTTATTATAATATTGTTTAAATGTTTTTTTTACCTACAAAACAAAAAAGTAAAAAACCATATGTGGCTTACTGGACAGTGAATGTGTTAACTAGGGCATTTTTATTTAATTAGAGAATTCGTTTGTAATTACAGGCCTATATCAGCGTAAGGTTTCCAGAGCTGTTCTGACCCTTAGTTTGTGTTTCTCCATTTCCTGCATGCTTCCTACACGAGGCAACTCCGACGGGAGTTTACCTGAACTAACTTTATGGGTTTTCCTGTCTTAAGTTCTCTGGGATTACTCCCAATGGGACCACGTTAATGGGTCATATTGAAGTCGTAAAACTTAAAACGCAGTAATGTTAACTTAATTTATTATTGATCATTAAAATAGCAGCATTTACTAATTCAGTGCTAAAGACCAGGGTTTTAAGACATTAGATATGTACAGGGTGTGCTAACTTTTTTATTATTAAATATAGAAAAAAGTTTAAGTTGGCAAATTCGTAGAATTTTTGATGCTCTTTAATATAGGTACTTAAATAAAACAAGAAAATAGAGCGTCGTTTTTTGAAGTTTTCAAGTTTTTAAAAAAATATTTGAGAAAAACACCCTATATTTTATAATGTTTTCTGATAGATCTTTCAATTTTAAACAAAACTTCTCTTTTATTTTTTTCCTAAAGTTAAAAATAACGAAGATATTTTAAATTCAAAATTATGTATTGAAATTTTATTTGGTGGAAAGTTGTCTAAGCGTAATTTTGAATTTGGAAAATCTTCGTTATCTTTAGCAAAAAGAATCATAAGAAAATTTTTGTTTAGAATTAAAAGACCTATCAGAAAGAAATATAAAATATAGGGCGTTTAATTTAAAAAAAAATTGTTTTTTGAAAAACCTGAAAACCACATTAATGATTTCTAACGCAATGCCCTTTTTTGAAAATTTACTCCGTGCAGTCATAGGATTCTTGTTAAAAATAGTCTTAAACTGTAGTACGATCCCTGCGGGGTGCTTTAAAGTTCGAAAAACAATAAAAATAATCCATAATCGATAAAAAACTGATATACAAAAATTTTCAAAGCTAAATAATACATAAATAACTTAAAACATAAAAACTATATCTGAAGATGCATTACTGTATTAAATACGTATCAATATTTAAATATTGTAAAAAGCACAAGATATATTAGAATCCGTTTTCAATTACACGTCCACCAAAACAATAGAAAATCGGTTTAAAAATCGCTAAATTTTCTAAATAATTAACATGTAGAATATTGCCCACAGCTGAAACTGACTTACTTTAAATATGGCTACCATTTTTAAACCAAAATATTACATTCTTTTAATTTATTTTCTAGTTTTGTGTAGATATAATGAGATTGTAACTATGACAAAAGGTGGCCTATATGGTAAAGTAATTATGAACAATGATAGAAATATTAAACTTTATTACGTTCAAGGCAAAAAAATGAGTAAAACCTTTCATCAAAATCTAGACCAGATTTCAAGGACTTTGGTATAGTTCTGTCATTTCAAAACGCCACACAAAAAACTGGCGAGTGCCACCCTAATCATAATAACCATTTTGGGATTTGCAGGAGTCTGTAAAAATTTAAAAGTTATTTTCAAATTTTGGGAAGAATTTCTGTGTTTTAAGCACGGCTAGGTATACTTCAGTCTTTAAAGTTAAAGTTTCGAACATACCTTATACCATTCTTTAAGTACCTAATCCCTTCTCGAAATATAACAAAGGCTTTCGAAAGGTACCACCTGCATTCTTTAATACAGAGTCAAACTCATTTTAAAATTGTTAGCGGTTGTGTTTATATTACGGATGATATGAATTCAATATCATTATTATTGTGACATTTTCATTATTATTGTGAATATAACAATTATAAACGTGTATATTTTAGTTTGTTTTTATAAGTGAGGACCTAGTAAGTGATATTAATAATGGCGTTTTGGCGGCCATTTGAAACATCACAAACAAATTTTTGGAGACAATTTGAGGACCAAGGTGGAGAAGAAGTGGTGGTACCATTAGAGTTTTTAATTGTCAAAAAACTGTCATTAGCATTAACGGATTGTGACCAAAATCTAATTAGCTCGTAAGAGTATCGAACACTATTTTACGTGAAAATTTAAAAAAAAATCCGTTCAGCGGTTTAGCAGCTATCGTGTTACGTACAGAAATGATATACACACACACAGACAGACATCACGACGCCGACGATATTGCTCGGATAGGTCTAAATACATCCAAATAACACATTTTTAGCGTTATCTCAAATCGTCGAAAATAATACCTTCTCTCTAGCCATTGCTACGCGGGCTAGGAAGGTAAAAATATCCAAAGGGCAAGGCAAAACTTTTTAAAACACATTGTACTAGGAAAACTCAAGATATTATTCTTGATATGTATACGCAACTCTCAGTAGAAAATTACGGAAATTGTTACAGGGGCAAGCTACAAAGTATATAGTACCTATCTATTAATGATTATTATACGCATTAAGCAGCAACTTTTATTAAAAGTTTTATTTTACTTGACTATATACCATAAACAGTTCCCAGTCCGGCCCATATTCTCTTTTCTTTGTTTAGGATTCCTAAATGGGTTTCACACTTCAAATTTTATTATGGTTTTTTTGGTGGCTTTTTGAAATGAAAGAACTAAACTTTAGCATTTTAGACCCTTTAGTAAATATTGATGATTATGTTTTTTGAACTTTTACCGCTTCCTTAAAGATTTTTTCTTTATAGTGTATAATTTAAAGACATAAAAAGCCAGACATTTCCAAGTATAATGATGATGTATATTTATTATAAAAGCTGGAAGGATCAAAATATAATTGAAGCGAAAACCTTTTTCAAATAAACTCAAGAAATTCAGTAAAATGATACATCAAATATTTATTTATTATTATTAACGGCTTTTTTTGACCTAGAATAAGCTCGCTTTCGAAAAGTGTATTGAAAGCCTTCGTCACGTAGCTTCTTAAAAAAAATATATTATATAAAAAGCTAAAAATATTTTGTTTTATAAACCAAACAAGTTTTCGTGGCTAATCGGGTAAAAATAAGTTTTTGTTTCTCTCATATCTTTCCGTGGGTAGCTCGAAAGCTTAACATCAGGGGGTCCAAGATCTAATGGACACCTAATAAGTGTGTTTCGTCGTTCTGGGACTCTTTAGAATACTGCTTGGTCAATGTGACACCCTTGCGAAGTTAATCAGACCGTTTCGTCTCTCATCCTATGTCTATAGTCAGAAAACTTTTGCAAGATGCGTCATCTACCGAGATACGAGAGAAACTAGAACAATAGCACGCGAGTATAAACTGAATCGATGAAAAGATTGATTGCAAGAAAAAGAGTCCATTCGTGACCTACGAGAGCACTTTTGTCTTTCAGGTCAGATCAAAGTTGCCTAGCGTTTTTACCCACCTTCAGACGTGAGCGAAATTTTTAAGCCAAATAAATACTAACAAACGTAAATTTTAGTGCCCGTGATTTTAAAAATCAAACAAGTTTTCATGACTAATCGGGTAAAAAGAAGTTTTTGTTTCTTTCATATTTTTTCGTGGGTAGTACAAAAGCTTAATCCCACGGGGGTCCAAGTTAAATGGACAGAGTGTCCCATTTAAGACCATTCACCTGGGATTTCTCCTTAAAAAATGCCGAGATACGTCGATTTTCTTTGCGAAGAGGGAACTTTTTCACGATTTTGCGACATCTCTATCTATCAACCACTAGCGGGGGCGCATCTCACCTCTTGAGTTTAAATAAGGAAAATGAGTCCAGTGATACCTCGTTGTTTTTAGTTCTTTATTCAGAACTGATTTTATTTTTTAAATCGAATAACTAGTTTTCGAGTTATTTGATTTAGAATTTATTAATTGAAAAATCTAACTAACCGCATAATTTCACTTAGACCTGCACAACTGCATTATTATAGTTATAAGGACTACGTAATTCATAAAATCATCCCCTCTCCCTCCTCTTGTCTTTAAACTTAAACATAACCTTGGTGAAAATCCCAATTCTTTAAAATTAAATTAATCCTTTATCTTCGTTTTATTTTACTGGAATCATTCCAAGGCTAGTTTTTTTTAGAGTACCACAAAAAAGTAAATGATAAATTTTTCGTTGTATTATTTTAATCATTTTTCGGATGTTTAGGATTAGTTCTAAGTTATTTTCTTTTTGAACTAAGTTTTCTTTGAATTGTACGAAAATGGTCTATTCCATTTACGTACAAATTGGAGTAAGCAAAGGCTTCGGCCTAAAATTAGTCAAAATTTGATTGAAGGGTCTTAAATTTATAACTTTAAACATTTTTGAAAATGATGCACCGTATGAGATCAGACAAGCTCAGAATAAGGCAATGTTATTTTTCTGATCTGGTCCAGTTTTAGCATGCTTCTTAAACAAAGTCAACCGTACTTAATTCCTTGGACACTTGTCGCCAATCGCGAAAGCAACATTAAATAAAATCTTAATTAAAAAATATGTTTTATTTAAGTGTTTGCTTATTCTATAATATTCCCTTTCGCCTCGCCGAATACCTTGACTGAGGTGGTTCAGCTCCGACACTGGCTCTGACCAGTGTTGCCAGGTCCCACAGAAATATTGCATGAGAAATATTTCTAGAAAACATGAAATTTCAAAAAAAAAGCATGAGATGGCGAAATTGTCGCTGTTGCCTCTAGCATGGTGCTCATTTATTATTGCAGGCACTTCTTACCACGCATACATTGTTCCCTTCCTACTGCATTCTATTCCTACCGAATGAAACCCAGGTAACTTTGTCCAGTCTTTTTTTAAATGTTGTTTGTAAATCTTTTTCTTCTTAGCAGAACTAGGTCCGGGCAGGTTTTGGTCAGTTTCACTACCACTGCTAGTAGCACTATCACTAAGTAGGACGCGTACGACACAAAGGTGTGGCACAGAACAGAATAATCGATTATCGTTTTCGGGGAATACCCGACATACTCTCAAACAGGCGCGAGGTTGCAATTTGCGATTATGAAACACGATCCAACGATGTCAAATGTCGGGTTGAAAATTTTTCACGGCACTTTTTTGTGACGTAAGCCGAATTCTCTTATGATTACTTTGTAATTTGTAGTTCATAGTTAACTCTATAATTAATTTTTAAGTATAATTTATTTTTGTCTCTGTAAGCTGAAAAGCATGAGATTTTGCGATTAAATAATGATAGCATGAGATTTGTTTGAAAAACATGAGATCTCATGCAAGGGACCTGGCATTACTGGCTCTGACCGCCTGCCGATACGATTAAGTACGAATCGATCAATCTGTAGCCGCTCGGCTTTCCCGTTCCGCAATCCTTCTCGCGGCCCTAGTTACCGGGTGATTCCACCGTTACGTGTGTGACATTCAGACTTATTTTTTTTAGAATTGTTGCTTTTAATCCCAACAAAAACACATCGTAATTATTAAATATAATTTTGCTGGGTTAAGTTGTTAGTTTTGATTACGTTAACGCCAAAAAAATCACTGATTGAAAAATATTAATTTACTTATAAGATTATAAAAATTCGTTACGTGTGTGACATTTATTTCTTAACAGAATAATGTCTTTTTGTCATTTTACAAATTTTCTGCGAACTGCCAAATACTTAATTCAACTTTTATTTTTTAATTAATACTTGATAATATTTTGTACAATAAGATTTATATTTAAATGCCCCTTTATGCATTTTATTATTTTATTTATAAACTTAAAAGTGAGTTACGTGTGTGACAACAACGTGTTACGTGTGTGACTAACGAAAAAATACAGAAAGTAATAGCTCATAGTATTTTATTTTTAAAAAAAACTATAACTAGACAACTAAAAAGGATATTTTTTTAAAAACTTCATAAATACTTGACCAAATAACTTCTTACTCAAATTTTTTGGGTTAGGCCTATTTAGTTTTATAAATGGTAATCTGCTCTTGTTGTCTTCATAAAGAAGTTGATTTTAAACACTTGATGCAGCTTTATAAGAGTCGAGCAAATTTTGGACTACCAATTTTTCATCTTTAGAGTGGGATAGTTGCCAAACCAAAGATTCCACGCGTCCTACTATACTGTCTAAAATTAACATAAAATTTTTCTTTTAAAAATGGAAGTAAGTATTTGTTTTTGAATTCCGATGATGGTCCATCACTAAAAATAATCACATCTTCCTTTTAACCTTCTGTAAAAATTATCTCAAACAACTTATTAACAAATACAAATATGGTATTTTTAGTCTTTTATTTTGTGTCCGAGCATATCAAAAAGTTTTCTCTTATATGAGAGGTTCTTATAAACATAGGTCTAAAAATGTATAGATTTCAAGATACGTCAAACCTTTTTGTAAATATAATTTTTTCATAAGAATATTACCATGTACTAAGTAAATTTTACACAGCTTTAAGTAAGAGCCAATTTAGGCCTAACTGGTATAACATTATTAGGTCTAGTAGCATTCCGCAGATGAACACAACGAATAATATAATTATTTTGTTTTTTATTTACGCCAATGACTATACAAACTATTCCTTTTAGAATTACTTAAAGAATAGACATTTAAAGCGAAAACTGAATAAACAAAATTATTACTTAGAAAATATTGCATTTTATTGCAAAACTTAAAATATTCGTTACGTGTGTGACAGATTTATTTCTGTTGATAAAAAAAACTTATAACATGCAATTGTTTAAAATTTTGTTTCTGGTATCTCATAAATGTGTTAGCTTTTGCCAAGAAAAATTTTATTTAATTAATGCCTATTTTCCGAGTTATACATTTTTATTTCTGTTTTCGTTGCGTGTGTGACAACAGTTTATCATGCCATGTATTTTTAGACTAAACCAAGTACAAACAAGCGAACTTTAGCATGAAAATTGGTACATTTGTTGTATATGGTACTACGGTATGGTTAATTTATTGTATAATATCAAAAGGTTAAGGAAAAATAGTGTTTTGAGATGTTTACCTTTAAGCTAAAATAATTGATATTTTTATATAAATTACTTTCATGCTTTTTTCTTCGGATTTTTTGGGAAAATAGAAAAACTATATGAAATCCTTACTCAAGATCATAAGCTAAGAAGTGTTGGCTTTAATTTAAGACTAATTTTGATAACCTATAAAAATGTTTAAAACATATCCGCTTAGGACCACTTTCTGTGGAATCGCCCTACCATGGAAACGAGTTGGGTGCGGTGAGGGTGCAAAAAAAGGCGTAATTATTTTGCGGCCAGTCCACAGAATATCGCGGTTCGGTCCGCTTGTCAATATTTTGTTTTGTACCTTATTCATATTGTTTTGCTTTTTAGTCATGTTATAATTTAAATATGATAATGAATTGCTTCAGTAATATTATTAAAAGCAATTTTTCACTCTTTCTGTGAAAGATTAAATCCAAACTAAAAAACTGGGTAGGCCCTTACCGGATTTAATCCAAACTCAAATTAGTCAAAGATGGACATGAAACAGAAGTACAAACCTCTATATCTATAAGAAAAAAAACTGGATTTGCGGGTGTGATTGAACCAACCTGGTGTACTGTTTCCCGTGTGTGTTCTTTTTTTAATGCGCCATCAAGAAATGACCCTAATAATTAGGCACGAACGGGTTTAAAAGATTTGCATCATTTTCCTGGAACACTGGATTTGCATTGTTAGTTAAAACGAATATTAAAAACTCAGTTAAGTGCTGCTTGAAAAATCCATTACCCCCGCCCTTAACCATTTGCGGCCCTCCAGCTCTACAACTTAAGCGCCGCCACTGATTTTTTGTCATCTACATGAGGTAATGCACAACGAAAACGCATTTTGGTCCGCGTTGCTGACACACCGTATATTATTGTATCGTGCTTGCCATATTATTTATTTGATTAAGTACGTGATCTCATATTGTACAAACGGTTTTCCATTCAGCTCAATTGACAGCCATTTGCTCTACTGCCATTTTGGCCTTTCCAACTCGTACGACCTTTTTATAGGCATTTTATACTGCTTCTGTATACCGAAACAGCTTTATGTGTATTTTTAGATCTCTTTTCTGATGTATTACTTATACAATGAAAGCAACTGAAAGGAAATATTGTAAAAAAATTATCAATATGAAAAGCTAGCTAATATTTTTGTAATTAAATTTGCTAGCATTTGTCTCACAGTCTTTCTTATAGGTTCTGGAACGAAATAGCGATGTATAAAATAGTGAGTATTAAAATAGCGGTATCGAAATAGCGACAATCAAAATAGCGATGTAATGAAAGGGCGACTATCAAAATAGCGATGTAACAAAATAGTGATTGTAACAAAATAGCGATGTAACAAAATAGCGACAATCAAAAATGCGATGTAACAAAATAGCGACTATCAAAATAGAAATATTTTTATTTTTTATATTTCTGTTAGGTTTTGGCATATAGTTCGAATAAGGGGTTTCTTTCTAACAAATTAAAAAAAAAACTTATCTGACTTCTTTCTCGGGATCCTAGAGGGTGTGAATCCGAACCAAACTGAACCGAACCGAACCGAGCAGCATCTTTTTACAAAAAAAACTGTCCAGACTTCTTGTCCGGGATCCTAGAGAGTGTTGATTCCGAACCGAACCATCGATGAAATAACATTTTCTTCTATGACCGAACTAAACCGAATTCGAACCAAACCGAACTGAACCGAATTTTTCGTGGCTAATAATAAAAAATAATTCTGAACTGGTCAGGAAAATTCGTGATTTATATTTTTGACATAAAACCAATTTAAAGGTTATATTTCTTACTTAAAATAAACCAAGATAGAAATCAGCCATTAACTTTTAAATAGCCAATTACAAGAGGGACAAAGCAACAGTCAATTTTTTTGGCCTACCCGGTATATCGATAGCACTTCAAAATCTAAAAGGATCAACTCAATTGAGTACAAGTGTACTGTAGAGGCGTCCGTGTATGTCCTGTTATCTCCTTTCTAGTACTTGGAAACCTTCTAAATGACATATTTTTAGTCTCCTTTTGTATCGGGAAATAACCCAGTCGGCTTTTGCCTCAGGAAAAATTTTTCTTTATTTTGAACACACTTTCTGCTAGTTCTTAAATGCAAAGTCATTAGATCATTCTCAACCGTTGTCGTAAGAAGCGACGAAAGGGGGCTTGACCCATGGATAAATTATATTAAAAAAATTTGAGGGGATTGTCGGCCATCAGCTGAATCAAAAACTAATAATAATAATAAATTGTCTTTATTGAAAAAATGCCATGTACAATATTGCTTGAAATTAAATAAGTATTTAGTAAATAAAAAAAGCACTTTTCAAGGGGCGAAGTCTAGCTGACAGTCCAGCTACTCAACACTATAAATTAATAACACATAATTACATAAACCAGACGCACGAAGAAATAAAAAAACGTCGGGCGTATAAGTACGACTTAAAATAAATATTTAAAATGCGGCTACAAGTTTCCTTCTTTATCCAATTTAGTCAACGGTATTCTGCCATTTTTTTTCGGACAAAGTCGCTCAGGTAAAGACCTGTTACCAAGTTATTTTTGTTTTTGCTTAAAAGTAAGGCAATTTTATCGTTGAATCGTTTGGTTATTCCTTTAAATGCGAGAATCAAACAAAGAGCGTTTAACCAAGAAACGTCAAAATATCATGGGTTTCCATTGTTCTTTTAACGAAAGATAACCTACTTCCAAAGCAGGGTTATTACTACTAAAACATTTAAATAATAAAAGAAGTACACACCGCTATGGCTGCAGAACATAGAAAAATGTTATTAATTTTCATAGCAATCATAGCACAAGTTTTCTGCTTCATAGTCATAGTATATTATTTATCTTTCTATAGCTAACTTCTGCATGTCTAATTATGCCTTTATTTGTTTCAGGTAAAACGAACGCTTTGAAAATTATGTCAGTCTATTGTGGAAAAAAAGGTAATAAGGAATAGAATCTCAGTTTTTGTAAAACAAAATTGTACATTTGTACCAGTGCAGTGGAAAGAAGAAAGGTCATACTTATATTTTAAAAATAGACGTTTCCAACACCTTCCTACATTATTTCCCATACGTAGGGTGATATATACATGCACTTTTATGACTTATAAAACTACCTATACGACGCCCCGTTTAAAAGTTTCTATTTTTGTTAATTTTCCAACCTTAAAAACTTTCCTTAGCAACGGCGAAGTTTGAAGAAACTACATATATCTTTCGGATCATTATTTTCCCCAAAAACGTGGTAACCGACGAGCTTTGACTAGCAGGTTAACAAAAAAATTAAAACTGGTAACCTTTGGAATCACACCAGATAACATCTAAGGTGTCAATCTAGTGATTTTCTAAATGGATTAGGTGACCTGGCCATTCAGGTCACCATATGGGACAGGCAATATGGAGTACCTATTTGGAGCTCGCAGCAGGACATTGTGGCTCTCTCTACCCTGTTGATTATGTCAAAAAGTTTATAACTCACCAGTGGTCTAAGGCTACAATCATGGCATTATGTGGAATATCATGATTCTTTTATCACGTATGCGATTTTTAGGCCCAGTCATAGTATGCTTTAGCTATGCCTACGTCTTTTGTTAGCCTGTAGAGTTCAAACACGGATCACCGGTTCATAGTTCATTTTGAATCATTGTTTTAATCGCAGAAAAGTTCTCTCGACGGACGTTTAATTTCGTTGCCATTTGAGTACTCCTGTGAGAATTTCTTATAGTTATCGCATCGCAATTTCAAATCGTTTAGAAGCTTGACAGTTGATCTTCAACATAAAATTAAATCTGTCCTTTTGCAGACAGTTGCCTACTTGCACGCTGTCTGATAGCTGACCAAAGCTGTCTGGTAGTTACTCTCTAAAACTCTTAAAAGTAGTAGATAATTTCTCTCAAATGGACAAGCGCCTTCATCATGACTTTTCTCGGTTTTAATTTTGTTTACTGTCAGATTAACGTCTTCTTCTTCGGTTCTTAATTCGTGACTTCACAAAACTCTTAGTTTTGTAGCATCATCTTTGAAATGCTTGAAATCTCCAATTTTTTTTTTTGCAAAAGTTTAATCCGCATGTTGTAAGTTATTAAAAACTTCACCATTCATACATAATTATTCCTTCCTTGCAGTTACCTAAAGTTTTACTAAAAACTAGTTTATTTAGATCATAAAAAGTAGAAGTAGAAGGAAAAGTTTGACATATCTACATTCCTTAATTCCCTTGCTTATTATGATACTATTTCTCTAATTTTACCTGTAGCTGTTTAATTTTATTAAAGGTTTACTATAATGTTAATGCCCTGCTATGCGTGTCCTTGTCTACTTCTTACTTAATTTTTCGGTATTTCCTACCTAACGATGTTATTTTTGTTTAATTATGACCCTAGATGCGTAAAACTGTCCACTTGCTCAAAAATAAACTTATCTATATCTATTGTCCCCTTCTAAAATATTTTTATGTAGTCTCAGATTGATTAATTGAATGCGATCTTTTTCTTATCTCATGTCCTATGCTATTTAGTAATGTATTTAACGCCTCTCCTTTTCTATCATCTAACTTGATATCACACTAAGCAAAAACCTGAGTCAATCTATTTTAAATATTACTGACTAGATTACCAGTAGGGGTGGATGTCCAAGTAACTCATTGGGTCTTAATGTACTCTTTACAAAATCAACCTATTTCAGCAAGTGCAGCTCTTCCTTGCTCAGGATTGTTGCTTTTATTGCCTGTTGTCTCATCCTTGCATATGCCTTCCATACGTTGAATTGGAAGGGTCGTTGTGGACTTCTATACGTGTCATGTGCTCCCTCAAACGGTTATTTCCAGTTGAAATATCTGTCGGCAGTCCAACCTCTTTTTGTCTCCATCCCAGCAACCATCGAATTCTAGCTACTTTTGGATGGTCTACGGATTCCCTAAACATTTTGGAACCTAGTTCTGTTTTCCAGGAGTCTGCTAGTGTCACTTGAGCCCAGTTATTGAGTCGGTTTTGCAGATATCTCATGGTCACACCTAGAAGTGGCTCCAGGGCCTACATAGTCAGTTCCTGCACACGATCCGCCTTGTTGATACACTTTTATGCCCCTAAACTCAAGTCAGCATCACCCGTTTGCCATCGCTTAAATTCTCGGCACATTCTTCCACCAAGCCTTCAGCAATCTGAGGTGCGCCGAATACCTTTGGAATATTATTAAGTTTTCTTAGATATGCTTCTCAATTAAGCTTAAATAGAAAATGAACTTAAAACCTCTTATTTTTATACGCCGATGTTGCATAAAGAAGGCTTATTGATCTTCTTCTTTACTCTTACTGACTCTATGAACTAGAGTCACTGTGATTGGATTCATGTTCATACTTAAATATTTAGCTTTAATACTGAAATCCGTTTCCTGCTGACGTTTTACTTTTAAGCCGCAAAAAGTCACTTGGCTATCTTCCGTACCTAAATTATGAATGGATAATTTTATTGCTATAATAATCAGCCAGATTAACAAAATTCAATACTGTCATAGCTGTACAGAGTCTCCTTTAACTCCTTTCTATAGAAGTTCAAAGATCGGCAAACTTGTTGACCTCTTTTATAAATTGGTCTAATACTCTCCGAAATGTGTAACAACACACACGACACAGCTACGGCTTTAGCTATATAGCTGTAGCATAGTGTCTGGCATGGCTTTTTAAAGTTTCGGCCATTTGGGTCAACTAGGTCAACTGTATCTTTTTTGGCTTTGTATTAGTATACAGTGGTAGTAATAAAAAATGCAAAAAAATCAAAGAGCATGTAGCAAAGAAGACACAATCCTTAAGTAGTAGCACGATACATATAAAACGGTTTGTTCTTGCGAATGTTTGGCCCGTTTCGTGGTAAAAAAAAATTTTAATCTTTAATTTATAGTTAATGCGTAGCTTATACTAGTTTAAATTACCTATATAAAGCCAGACATTCGCATACAAAGTCTACAATCGGTCTTTTTTGATAATCCTATCCTCTGCAATGGTATTCTTAGTTGACATTATCCCGTAGATTGTCCATTCATTATACGGACTTCCTGTCCTATGAGTTTCCTATAGCTCTCCTCGTACAGGGTTGTATAATAAATAATGAATTCTTGGAATGGCTAATTCTGGAATATTTGTCCGGTATTATTGAAAGGCATCTTCCATCCATTCTAAAATGGTTCTTTGCAACGTTAAATGCAATGCCCAGTGTTGGGTCAGGTCCGATTAAATCGGCAGAGCCTGCTTCTCTGGCAAGCCCGTCAGCTTACTCATTACCTTTATGACAGAGAGAACTGAGATCCATATCAGTAACATTTGTTTCTTCTTGCAAACTGCCTTACCGTCATAAAAAAGTTTAATTGCTGCAACAATAGTGAAGGTAAATTACGAAGGCCAAAATTTCCCATTTAAAAACATGTTTATTACGATAAATAAAAGTATGATGTAGATAGTTTATTAGAAACCGCTCTAACTCTATTCGATAAAGTTTTTATGGCCAGCCCTGTAGGATATTTTGTCTATATGGTGCCCCTAAAATATGTTTTATCTGTACTTTTTTAGTGAAATTTCGGTCTTCGTTGCGCGCAATTTCTTTTTTACGACTGTGTTTTCGACTAAAACCAGATAATTTTGAAATACTATAATAAATTTAGGGTTAGATAAAATACGGAAATAAGATGAGTAGAAGCTTTATTGCTATCACTTTAATCGGGCTAGTCTCAGTCGTGAGCATGATTTAGCAGTTGAGCTGATGGATCTAAGACATGATCGTCTCCAGTACACCGGTCTATTTTTAAGTGATGATTTTTGCCGAGATGCCCAACTTTGTCATCTGCGAGAATTCGTGAAAGTGATTCCTAACAAGTTGCGTAGGCGCAGACATTTCTAAAGCGTCGAACTGACTAAACCAATTATGCGGTTTGTGGAACAGTGCTTCCATTTATTTTCATACACATTTTTTAAGCCACAGAAAAATGTCGGTTAGTAATTCTTTACTTTTAATTTTTCCATCTCGTTATTTGACATATTTGGATTGGCAAACATGGCCGTAAAAGCATATAATTTGTCGGATATACGTTTTTTCATATTTAATGTAATAATATCTTTAGATTTAGGTAAAAAATATGAATTTTTTGTAGCCACCAAAATGATTTTGGCGTACTCTGTTAAAAATCACTTTCAAAAATTTTTGCCAAGGAAAAAGTCTTGGGTCCCTGCAAAATGAAGCTATTTATAAAAGTCAGTTAAAATATAGACAGAAATTCTGTGTAATACGAAAAGAAAGAATTTGTGGCAAAGTGGATTGTATGTATAATAAAATTTTATTTCTTGTCAAATTCAAGCTTTTCTCGCTAATATTTTTCTCCAACTACTTCATTAAGTCATTATAGTTTTCGGGATTTGTTTTTTTTTGCTTTTCGTGAGGGTTATTCCGTTTAAATTTTAAAAAAGCCTTGCCACAAAATTTGCAGTCGTCCCTGCCTTTGACTTTTTGTAAACCGATTTTTTTTGCTTTCCAATGTTTGAACTGTTGTTCTCTGATATATAACTATCACATATCTACGTAAATAATTGCCTGGATTACACCCAGTTACCTTTTTCGAAATGATCATATAAGTGAGTTTTTCTTCTAGTGATAGCAGCACTCAACGGGTAGTAAGTTTTCTCATATTTAAAATTTACTTAAATTAGAGTATCCTAACATAGTATTACTATTTTGTTGATATACACTTTGTCATATCTATTTCTTTAAATTGAAATCTGTAATCTTTTAAAATGAGTTTTTAAAATAAGTTTTTAAATAGTATGATGTTACTTTTAAAGTTTGCTATCCAAATTTAAAATGTGGTAATTGAAGGAACTGATTTACCTTATATAGAATCTAGCTAAGCCTTTTTTTTCTTCGGTAATAATTCTTTTCATCGAGTGTGAGGAGAAAGTACGTAAACTCAAAATTGTTCGTAGTTATTAAAATAAATGAATCCAAGACGGATATGATACCTTCATAGCTAGCTTATTAGAACACGTCAAGTTTCAAAAACAGTTTTTTGTAAATATCTTAGAAACTAAAGGTCTTACGAAATTTTTGGTCACAACACAAATTATTGAGCAAAATGTAGTCTACTATATACTCCATTAAAAACTTAGCATTTTTAAAATTTTTTAATTGTCAAAAAATCATTAGTGCTAATGGATTTTAACCAAAATCTAATTAGCTCGTAAAAGTGTCGAACTCTATTTTACCTGAAAATTTTTAGGAAATTGGTTCAACCATTTAGGAGCTATCGTGTTACGGACAGAAATAATAGACACACACACATACACACACAGACAGACATCACGACGATATTGCTAAGATAGGTCAAAATACACCCAAAAAACACATTTTCGGCGTTATCTGAAAAAAAATGTTTTATCGAAACTAATACCTTCTCTAGCCATTGCTAGGCGGGCTAGGAAGGTAAAAATACAACATGGTGACTTTCGACTTGACTTTGAATCTTAGTTTCATTGTCCGCCAAAAGTGACGCAAATCTGAACTTTTATCTCTAAAATCTTTGGCTAATTTTCCTTCCAAGATCAAAAATAATGTTTTTTATTAAAAAATAAATGGATCCATGACGGATCTGATACCTTCCTAGCTAGCTTATTGGCACACTTCAAGTGAAGCCATGATAATATAGCAGCCTTGAAAGCAGTTTTTTGTAAATATCTCAGGAACTAAAGCTCTTACGAAGTTTTTGGTTATAAGACAAATTATTAAGCAAAACATAGTCTCGAAAACTGTATATTGATACGAGGCTTCGTTAAAAAGTTAGCATTTTTAAAAGTTTTTAATTGTCAAAAAACTGTCATTAGCATTAATGGATTTTTTCCAAAATCTAATCAGCTCGTAAGAGTGTCGAACACTATTTTACCTGAAAATTTTATGAAAATTGGTATAGCGGTTTAGGAGCTATCGTGTTACGGACAGAAATAATACACACACACAGACAGACATCACGATGATATTGCTAGGATACGTCAAAATACACCCAAATAACACATTTTTAGCGTTATCTGAAAAAAAAAATTAGTTGAAACTAACACCTTCTCTAGCCATTACTACGCGGGCCAGGAAGGTAAAAATAAATTTAAAAATATTACAAGGTCAATTAAAAAATCATTATTAGATTCCTTGCTGGAAATCCTGTAGGATACAGTACTTGTATATTTCTTTAAATAATTAACTACCATTTGAAATATTTTACGGTTTTGATACTTTTTCCTCACCCGGTATATTAATGTAAATTTTCCTGATTTGTACCCGTCTTCTCATTTAAACAAAGCATATTTAAAAAGCTTCAAGACCAAATCATATTTTCAGTCATATATACATATATGAAAACATCGAACTTCAGAACCTTCAGGCGCCATTTTTAGAAAACTACCACTTATATCTTGAGAGCTAGCTCGGCACTTTTACCGTTTCAGTGATATTTTTCGATTAAGATACGTTCATTTTATAAAATTATTTTAGCTTGAGAGGAATGTTTTCTTCCCATTTCTGGTTGCTATCTCCACGTACGTAAAAAAAAGCTGTATTTTGTAATGCTTGGAAACGTAGTATTGCCACATTTAACGAGCCTGAAGTGAGATGAGGCCTCTTAAAGTTCAACAGTGTATAACTTTTATTACTTTTGAAAATATAATAATATTTGTTAAACAAAAATCAACTTTGACTCTTTAAGCAAAAAGCTAACATTTAAAAATGACCAAAATATTGACTATGAGCAGAAATGAGAGAATCAAGACTTTATTTTATTCTAAAATTTATATATGGTGAGTACCTCACAAGTTTATTTTATTATGCAAATCAATATGTATGATAATAAAAATTATCAATTTTTCAAAAATTTTGACGGTCGAATAATTTAATTTAGATTGTTTTCCGTTTATACCATACAAGCAAGGAGAGGAGAGAGTAGAGTTCCAGTTGAACTCTTTTGAAATTGAATTACAGAAATAACAGTCTAACATAGCCCCAAATGGATTCTAGGTATTGCTCCCCCTATTTTGATATTCCATGTACGCTTCATACGGGACTCCTTCCCTTCAATTTTAAGTCGATTATATTATCCTATTTTAGGGTATTTTATTAAGTCAACACACTATTGACAAAAGAAGGTACGTTCAAAAAACTGTACACTAGTAGCAGTTTTATGGCGGATTTCTTACTTCTCGAAAAAACTTTCACATGATACTGAACTTATAGGCAATGTTATCAAGTTCAAGTAGTGTTGAACTAGCTAGTTTGAATAGTTTTTAAACCGACGTGATGCACGAGAAATCCAAAAGAAGTTTTTCTAATATTAATGATTCAAATGTGAATGGCTACTTAGCTATTTGGAATAGCTTTAAAGTATGTTTTTACTACTGTATGTCCAACACGTTCAACATGCTAAAGACACTTTGAGTGAGGTATTGGGAGTTAATTCGTGAAATAAATTCGTATACGATTTTTTTAAAAACTCAAATAAAATTCGCATATGTCGCTAGTGTTTTGTATAAAGGCCCACCATTATGCAGATTTCTCACCTAGTCCTATTATGAGTTACCTAGCTCTTTTTTGCAGGGTCCTCTATAATCTTCTTAGAATGAGTTGGGTTTGGAAGACTTCTGCATTATTTCTGGAAGGGATGCTCCATCCTAAGAAGATGGTTTTCGCAATATTGTATGCAATACTTAGAGCTGGCTGGGGCGATTTGATTGGCCGAAGCTGCTTTGCTGGCCAGCTAGCCTGCAGCGGTATTGCCTGCATATCCCTAGTGATTCGGTATCCTAGGAAAAAATCTCGGGAGATGATTAAAAAGTTTTAATGAACATTTTCTTACTGTTCAGTTTTTCTGTCTTGTTTGTGTTGCTCAGAAATGTCTTTTAACACACATTATCGACTCTTTTGGGCGGTTCAATGACCCCTCTGGTTCCCCGATCGGTACGGACCTGCCGGTATCTATACCAGTTTGTTTGTGCTTCTAAGCCACGGATTAAAATTGGCTCTGGAACGAAATAGCGATGTTCAAAATAGCGAGTATTAAAATAGCGGTATCGAAATAGCGACAATCAAAATAGCGATGTAATGAAAGGGCGACTATCAAAATAGCGATGTAACAAAATAGCGATGTAACAAAATAGCGATTGTAACGAAATAGCGATGTAATAAAATAGCGACTATCAAAATAGCGATGTAACAAAATAGCGACTATCAAAATAGCGACGTAACAAAATAGCGACTATCAAAATAGCGATGTAACAAAATAGCGGCTATCAAAATAGCGATATTTCGTTTCCGTTTTGGCATATAGCTCGACTAAATAATTTCTTTCTAAGAAACTTTTTCAAAAAAAAAACTTTCCTGACTTCTTTCCCGGGATCCTAGAGGGTGTGAATCCGAACCGAATCGAACCGAACGGAACCGAACCAGCATATTTTTTCAAAAAAAACTCTCCAGACTTTTTTTCCGGAATACTCGAGAGTATGAATCCAAACCGAACCGAATTCGGTTCAGATCGGTTCGGTTCGGATTTAAACCCTCTAGGATCCCGGAAAAGAATCAGGGAATTTTTTTTTTTTTAAATAACCTGGTACCAATAGTCAAAATACCGCAGGATATAATAGCGCATTTCGGTTCGTTTTGGTTTGGATTGGTTTGATTCGATTCGGTTTAGTTTAATTCGGTATTTTGATACATCGCCATTTTGCCACATCGCTATTTTGATACATCGCTATTTTGATACATCGCTATTTTGATACATCGCTATTTTGATACATCGCTATTTTGATTGTCGCTATTTTGGTTGTCGCTATATTGATATATCGCTGTCGCTGTTTTGTTACAAACGCTATTTTGATACATCGCTATTTTGATAGTCGCTCTTTCATTACTCGCTGTTTCATACGTCGCTATTTTGTACATCGCTATTTCGTTCCAGAGCCATTAAAATTACCTAAAAATCACTGCGGCATGTGTTTTTGACAAGTTTAAATTACGTTCTTTAGGATTTGCCATTTGGACACTCGAGGTTTCGAAGTCCTATCACCGTGGCGCCACTTTAGACGTTTTTTAGCACCCCCCTTAATTATACCAGCAATAGACGAAAGTTCAACAATTTATCACTCAATCTCAAATATGTGTATAAGTGTGGTTATAGTACAATCAGTGTTGTCCACAATGTCAAACGCACATTTATTATAGCAAGCGTTAGCCATCAATTTTGAGGTTAAGAAGTCCGTTTTATAGGCGCGTTCAGTGAGTCATGCGGTGACATGCAGTATCATGCAGGCGCGGATCTACAGGGAGGAAGGTTAAATTTACCCTCCCCCCTCCCCAAATCTCAAAATATATTTAGTTTTGCCATTCAGAAAACACTTTCTGGTCAGGCTCGAGAGATTAGCTATCGGGACGACTCGCCTCCAACCCGATTCGCCGCCGGGCTAACTCGCAGCCGTCCCAATTACCCGCCAGGCCAACGTGCCGCCGGCCGATGCAATTTGCCATCACGCGACGCCTTAGTTTTTGTTTGCAATGGTTTATTTATGCTTCCTGCGACCGAGCTTTAAAATGGCCCTTCCAAAATGGCGAAATTTTCCATTTATAATCCGGTACATATCAAGTTTAGCACTTTGTGTTTGTTTATTTATTTACAAAATAACATGTAAAAATACAATGTCATTACAGTTTAAGGTCGCGTTTTGATTTTTGAATTAACCTTAAAAAAAGTTAAAATAGCGGGTCCAAAATGGCGGACTTTTTCATTTCAAAACCGAAATTTAATAAATTTTGGGTCTTAAAGATTGCTGATTTTAATTTTTAAATTAAACATAAAAAAAAGTTAAACTAGCGGATACAGTTAGAACTTTGTACTGTTTAATGTCGCTGATTATGATTTTTGATTTAAATGTTATAAAAACCAAAATGGCGAATTCATAATGTACTCGTATTATTATAAAGTTTGCGGTGTATAATGTCGCTAATTATGATTTTTAAATTAAATTTTAAAAAATCAAAATGGCTAATCCAAAATGGGGGATTTTTTCCTCTTTGAACCGATATGTATTAAATTGGGAACTTGGGAATGACGAAGGTTACTTATTATGAGTTTTATATTAAACTTGCAAAAAGTCGAAATGACGATTCAATATGGCGGACTTTTCCATTTATTAACCGATATATATTAAATTTGCAACTTTGAAGTATTAAAAGTCGCTGAATATGATTTTTGAATTAAACCTTAGGAAAATCAAACTAGCGGATTTTTAAACCGATATTTATTAAGTCACGAACTCATTTTAATTTTTATCAAATTTAATTTAATTATATATCAGTTCATAAATGGAAAACTCCGCTATTTTGAACTCTCTATTTTAATTAGTTTTAAGTTTAATTTAAAAATCAAACTCAGCGCCCCAAACTTTTAAATTTAATATATGCATATCGGTTCATAAATAAAAAAGTCTGCCATTTTCGGTTCGCCATTTTGAATTAGTTAATTGTGTTACCGGAAATCTAAACACCTGTCAAAATTGCAAACTGAAACTATGGAGTTGTCACGGCGCCAGCGGCAAGTTGGCCGGAAAATCGGTTCGACAGCGAGTTGGGCCGACGGCACGAGTTGCTGTTGGGCGCAAACTATTCGCGGTGAGTAGGCGGCGGCGAATTGTTCCATTCCTTTTGGTCTCTATGCAAAACACGATACTGCCCTGTATGATATAACTTCATCCAAGATCTAAGTCGCCATGATGATTGTCACCCTTAGTCCCAGAGACAGCACTTAGATAGAGAGAATATTCTCGAACGTTTCCATGTATTTTAAGGAAGATAGGGATAAGGAAACATAATAATTTACACAAAATGTCTAAGCAGCCGTCAAAGGCTAATCTTGTTGTACGAATCAACATGTGAAAGCAAGATGGCGCTTGGGGTGCATATATTATTCGCACCGAAGGTATAAGAAGAGAGGCCAGACTCTACAAGGTATCCCAGAACAAATAGTGTAAACTAAAACTGCGTGGATTAAGCAAAAACAAATTGTACTAAATTAGTTTCTTAGTTAATTAGTATTCGACCGATATTTAAAAAATAAATATTGTTGTGTATAAAAAAAACTCAGGTTTAAAAAAAAAGAAAAAAATTCTGGTATATTGTTTTTTGGGATGAAGAGGAAAAGAAGTATTAAAAATAAAAATCGGCTGTCTTTTTTTGAGGCATGCCGCTTATACTAGATGCTTAGTCCTACACACACGGGACAGTACCTAAATTTTAAGTTTAATTATTCTGTTGCTTTAAAACAAAGATTTTGTATTTAAGTTTGTATTTATGAGCCGTAAATATTTGCAGTAATAATGATAAGTTAACCACAAAAATTAACAACATTAAAAAGGACTTACAACAGAATGGTTATTCCGAGAAATTAAAAAGCTCAACTATCTCTAAAATTAAAAACAAACCAAATGTAGCAAATTGTCAAAATAATAATTCATTCGGTCCATTCCATATGTTTAAGGAATATCAAAAAACATAAGAAGAATAGCCAAAAACTATATAAAAAAAACAGTATCCAGAACAGAGCGAAAAATCCCTCAAATAATAAGGAACGTATTTACCAAATTCCGTGTGAGTGTCGTAAATCGTATCTAGGTGAAAAAAAACGCCCTCTTCAGGTTAGAGTAAATGAAAATCTAAAAAGTAGACAATCAGGGGATATTGAAAAATTCAGTTAAGCAGATTATGCATGGTCAAATGATCACAGGATTCAATATCAACCAAGCACGAATATACAAAACATCGTCGTTGATCTTACAAACTGACGTATCTCAAAAAAATGCAGTTTTGAGTAAGACCATAATACTACCTTATTTGTGTCGTTCTTTTATCTCACAAAGTGTAACTCATAAAAATCCTTTAAATAGCACAAAACTTATTAGATATAAGAACATTTCTAGTGATCCAATATAAACTTTTCCTAAAACTTGAAATTGCTCTCTTGTAAAATTACAATACATGAGTTACGTCGCGTCAGTTTGTAAGATCAACGACGACATATGGAAACCACTCCTTAAGGAAAACAAGCGTCTTTTGATTAAAAAGTGGGCGGACCGTCACACCTGCCCGCACATCAAGTAGTATAAGTAGTATAAGTAGCCTGTAGACTGGATTCTTTGGTTTACACTTGAAAACGGTTAGAGATACATACTGAACAAAATGTCGTGTTTAAAATTAATAAAGACAATGGAAGTTCGAATTACTGTCTACGGGATTTACACAAACACATTACGTTTGCCTTTATTTATTAATACAACATAAATGCATTCAAATCTGTATAAAAAATAATGGATTTCACTATTTACTTGCTTGCGCAGTTTTGGTTTAATACGTGCTGCCCCTGTCAAATTTCAAGAGCAGGTTTAAAATAAATAAAATACCCTGTAAGTAAAAATCAAATAAAATAAACTTGATTTTAGCTAAAGTGGGTTGAAAAAAAATTATAATTTTTTAGCCAATTAATTTCTGTTTTTTTAACCTCTTTCAGTTAAAGCACGAAAAACTTATTCCTCAAAGGGCTCTTTCTTCAAGGTGATTTACATCCAAAAAATTCGTATAATGCTTGATAAGTACCCATAGTATACAAAAAATATATGAAGTCAGATTGTTTTAAAAAAATACTGGTATAATAATTAATACTATACAATACTATAGAAATCGTTGGGACTTAGGTCGGGACTGTATGAAGGATCCAACAATTCGACGTTTTGTTGGGTTAAATATTCAATGGTTTTTTGCTTTGTGCGAACTTGCATTGTCTTGGTGGAGGACGATTCGTCGTTCGGGGTCCGTTTTCCAAAGCTCAGCCATGATTTTCGGCAAACAAATAACGATGTACCAATCGGCAGTAACAGTCATTTGATCTTCCCGAGAAATTGTTGCTACATGTCCTGCTTTTAACACAAATGTCGCGCCATCTTTTTGGATACACTTCGAAAACGGATGACTTATTGGCTTTTCTTCATCTTGGAACAACCAAACAGACGTTTGTTTTTGGGTTCATATGAGTAAATCTACGATTCATTACCACTGTCAATGCTGTACACGTTTTTCGAGCTTCTTGCCTTAAAGCGGTCTAAAGTTTTCTGACAAAAATTGACCTAAGCTAGCTTCTTTCTGTTCTTCGGTTAACAGATGCGGTATTCAGTGGGAAACTTTTTTTTTACTTCTAATTCTTTATGCAAAATTTTTCGAATTGAGGCCTTTGAAATCCCTAATCTCATGATATGTCACAAGTCGATCTTTCGTGATAAGCCTACGCACAACAGCGATGTTTTCCTGGGTGATTGCCGTTTTTGGTGCACCTGGCCTTGGATCGTCGCTAAGGCTAATCCGTCTAAGCTTGAATTCTCTATACCGAGAAACTGGCGACTGATGTGATGTGGTGCCTCATTACTGAAAAGAGAAATCAACTCGGCAAGGCATTCTTGTTGAGATATTTTCTTCGAAAATTGTAAAAAATTATAGCCCGAAGATATTCTTAATTCCATTTTCGACTGATTTGTTAAATTGAAAGATTTGCTGTAGCTATACAAATATATGTATTGCACTGACGTTTTAAATTTAGGTTAGGTAAAGATTGAGGTTAAGTTTTAGGAACGAAATTCGATCATTGTCGCCCTCTATGTTCCTATATGCAAACTATAAAAGAAAGCCCTCGCATTTGACAAATTTGGTCACTTTCCAACCTTAGTTCAAAGAAAAAGGTATTTGGGTATCTTTAGAGAGCCGTTTTGTTATAATCGGTTTGCTTTTCATAAAGTTATATTAGTTTGAATTTGGGTATTCTTAAGAGTAATTTTTACGCTTATACGACATCGTATAATGATAGTTTATTGTGCGTCGTAAGCAAAAGGGCAGTAAGTCGAGACTTTTGCAAAACTAAGTTAAAATAGTGTCGTGATCAGAAGAAAAAACGCTTCACTTTTCTGCCTGGGTTTTAAAGTAGTCTAATAATATGATTTTTTGCTTTTGTAAGCAAAAAGAGAGTAAGCTACGACTTTTCTAGAATTGCGTTAAAAATAGTGCCAATATTGTGTGAATTTATTTTCCAGACTACCTTATTAATATCATGTAAATTTTTTGTCGGTTTTAATTATTTCCTCGACGGAATGCAGATATTCGAGAGTTTAAAAATATAAGGACGAATATGTGCTAACAAAGAACTAAAACATGAACTTCTTTACAAATTTATTTTACGATACCACCACTGAATACATTATCACTGTTCGTTACTAAAAAAAAATTAGGTAAAGTATGAGTTGAAAACAAAAGAGTATCAAGGTATGACGACGTTGTCGTACAAAACAAAAGCGCCCCGAAACAAAAGGCCTGGAAAAATTTGAAAAGATTTTTCCAGGGGTTAAAAAGACAGCCTTGAGTATCATTTATTTATTATACCTTTTTTTATTAATTAGCCTGAAAACAAATATTTTGGTTAATGCTAAAATGTAACGAATTTTTATTAAATTAAATGGTTATATATAGCTTGATTTTATGCCTGCCTTTGTTTGAAATATTGCGACAGCATTTGAAAATACTTTTTGTTATGCGAGAGAGTTTAAATTTGGTAGGTGAGTATTGTATGTGTCTCCGTGGCGTATTTAGAAAAAAGTTTTTAGGGGACTAGGACAGTTTTGGGGAGGAAGGGGGGGGGGCGGGACCTCGTGAGGCCGTATATTAATAACCGGACATTATCAAAAATGTCATTGATTAAAAACAGACGATAGCAAATTCGAAGATTTGTATAACGTCTTTATTAAAACCGGACAAAATCATAAAAAGGGATCGGGCCTAGCTTGTGTCGTTAACTTAAAGAAGAGCGGTTTTGATTTTCCTTACTTCAATCTCTTTACTGCTGCATTCTTAAAGAAAACGCCGTATCTACATAGGGATTGCTATAGCACATACGGCATTTTCAATAAGCAAGGCTCATCCATAAAACAGCTTAGGCGTTAAACCCTATGTTAGTTTACAATTAATTGACCAAGAGGTTAAAAACAGACATTTTTATTTCCTTATGTATATTTGGGTCTAAAAACAACAATATGAGAGGAAGAAAGACAGAACATGAAAAGAAAGGAGAGAGTTTTTTATGCTAGGCGCGGCCCCTTTTTATGATTTTGTCCTTTTTGATAAAAGACGTTAAAGCGCGTCTTTGATGGGGGGTAATGGGGTAATTACCCCCCTAGAAAAAAAATATGCATTTTTTCGTAATAAAAGAAGGGAAATCAGGAGAATTACCCCCCCCCTAGAAAAAAAAATATATTACAAAAAAAAATTTGTCGACTATTACCCCTCCCTAGATTTTGACCCAGATCCGCGCTTGAAGACGTTATACTAAACTTCGATTTTGTTCTTGTCTTGTATTGATGAATGTCGATTTTGATAATGTCTGGTTATTAATAATTTCGTTTTTGCCATTGGACTGTTATACCAATTTCATTTACGATCTTGGATGATTTTGTGATTTTGTTTTTGTCATTTATTACGATGGATAGGGCATGATATTCTATGTTTGTATTCATGAAATATGTGGAAAATATTTTTAAATTTCTTCGTTTTGGGGGGCCTCTAGGCCCCGCCCCCCCCCCCCCTATACACGTCACTGGTGTGTCTTTTAAGTTTTGCATATACAGCTGGAATAAAACAGTAGATAACTTTTAAAAACTTTATTGTTTTTCGAAGTATTCTCCACCAAAATTAATGCACTTTGTCATGTGCTTAAACCAGTTGCCAAACCTTAGTACTTTCAAAACTGCATTCTTAAAGGCATCGACTGCTTCTTTTGGCGATTGAAATCTTTGACCACGCCGCCCATTTTTGATTTATGGAAAAGTATAGAAATCGTTGGGACTAGTTGGAGGCTGTATCGAGGATAGTCCAACAATTCGACGTTTTGTTGGGTTAAAAATTCAATCGTTTTTTTGTGCTTTGTGCCAACTTGTCTTCGTGGAGGATAATTCGTCGTTCGGGGATCGTTTTTCGAAGCTCGACAATGACTTTCAGCAAACAAATAAAACAGTAACAGTTCTTTGATCTTCCAGCGGAATTGTTGCCACACGACCTGCTTTTAAGACAAATGTGGCGACCCTCTTTTTGTATAAACTCGAGTTTCCTAAATCAAAGCGGTCTAGAGTTTTCTGATACCAGTTGACCTTGGCTTCTTTCTGTTCTTCGCTTAACAACAGACAGCGGGAAACTAATTTTCTTACACCTAATTCTTCATGCAAAATTTTTTCAATAGAGATCTTTAAAATCTCCAAGGAAGCCTCAATTTCGCGATATGTCATATGTCGATCTTCCGTGATGAGCATGAGTACCGCATCGATGTTTTCCTGTATGACAGCTGCTTTTGGTGCACCTGCCCTTGGATCGTCGCGAAGTATTTATAATCCGTCCACGCTTGAATTCTCGATACTAACGAGAATCTGTCGACTAATGTGGTCCTTTATTACCAAAAACAGAAATGAACTCGGCAAGGCATTCTTGTCGAGATAAGTTTCTTCGAAAGTTGCAAAAAATTATAGCCCAAAAATGGTATCCATTTGAATCCAATTTTCGACTGATTTGTTAACTTAAAAATTAATTTTAAAAAATTTACTGTGGCTATAAAACTATATATTGTATAGCACTGAAGTTTTGTATTTAGGTTAGGAAAAAATTGACTTTAAGCATTGACTTCTATACCCTACGGGTAGACCCGGCATGGGCCTAAATTGCCATTATATCAAGCTTTTATCGCAATTGAGCAAATACAAGTAAGAATTTAATGAGCAAGACAGGGATGAAAATAGAATTTCGGTTTGATAAGTCCGGACACATGCCACATCGCAAAAATATTCTATTTGCTTGTCTTGGATAAAAAAGGGCAGTGGCGGTGCAACATAAAAATTTTGAATTCTACTAGCATTTTTTTTGTCAACAATTTTGAATACTTACTTGTGTATACTGTGTTTACAAACTTCTCTTCAGTAAAAAAATGAATAAAAAGAATTTGTTAGCATGCTGCAGTGGATGTATTAAAATTATTGTTTTCATCTTAGAACTTTTCAAATGTTGTACCTTCAGGTAAAATATTTTCTTCTTTGATCAAGGGTCTTCTTCATCTCTTCTCTTCTTGGGTGGACTACAAGTTATGCTCGAGTCAGATGAAATTAAAAATTTCAATTCGGAATGGGACAACTGGGCGCCGGGCCAACTCGGCGCCGCCAACAGTGCGCCACGCCGGGCCTAATGGGCGCCGGCCCAACTCAGCGCCAGACTATTTTTTTTTCGATAAAATGTGCAGATAAAAAACAATATATATTTATACAAAAATTTCAAAATCGATTAAGTCGAGTGTTGAAATTTGGTAGGCGTAGTGTTCTGGTAATCTGGTAAAAATACCATTTACGTTTTTTATTTCAATTTTTTCTTTATTTTTAAACCGATTTGCCTTAAACTTGAAAGTTTGCAGTGTTTTAGATCACTACTTAATACAGTTTTATCCTCAAACTTAAAATGGCGGATCCAAAATGGCAGATTTTCTTATTTATGCACCAATATTCATCAAATATAGAACTTGGCAGTGTTTCAACTCGCTGAGTATGATTTTTGACTCAAACTCAAAATGGCGGATTTCTTTATTTTTAAACCGATTTGTCTCAAACGTGAAAGTTTGCAGTGCTTAAAAGCACTTAATTTCAAATGACGGATGGAAAATGGCGGATTTTTTTATTTATGCACCGATATGTATCAAATATCAAACTCATAAATAATTTAAAATGGCGGATCCAAAATGGTGGACTTTGCTGATTATCATTTTTTACTTAAACTCATAAAAAAATCAAAATGGCGAATCCAACATGACAGACTTTTTTATTTACTAACCGATTTGTCTTAAGCTTAAAATATTACATTTCTTCCTTTAAACTTGAGTCATATTTTATATTAAGCAATAAAAATCTGCCATTTGCAAGTGTGAGTCACAAATTGTTTTAAGTGACGTTAAGCACTGCAAACTTTCAAGTTTGAGACATTTGAGACAAATCCGTTGAAAAATCAAGAAACCCACCATTTTGGATCCGCCATTTTGAATTTTTTATGAGTTTGAGTCAAACGCTATATATATGATACATATCGGTTTTAGGATAAAACTGTATTAAGTGATCTCAAGCACTGCAATACTTCAAGTTTGAGATAAATTGGTTTAAAAATGAAGAAATCCGCCATTAAATTTTTTTTAAGTTTAGGATAAAACTGTATTAACTGATCCCAAGCACTTCAAACTTTCAAGTTTGAGACAAATCGGTTTAAAAATAAAGAAATCCGCCATTTTGGATCCGCAATTTTGAGTTTTTCTTGAGTTTGAGTTAAAAATCGTAATCAGCGACTTGAAACACCGCCAAGTTCTATATTTGATAAATATCGGTGCATTAATAAGAAAATCCGCCATTTTGGATCCGCCATTTAAATTTTTTTAAGTTTTAGGATAAAACTGTATTAAGTGATCTCAAACACTGCAAACTTTCAAGTTTGGAATTTTGGATCTGTCATTTTGAGTTTTTCATGAATTTGAGTCAAAAATCGTAATCAGTGACTTGAAACACCGCCAAGTTCCATATTTGATACATATCGATACATAAATAAGAAAGTCCGCCATTTTGGATCGGCCATTTTAATTTTTTTATGTTTGAGTATAAAACTGTATTAAGTGATCTGAAGCACTGCTTTCAAGTTTGAGACAAATCCGTTTAAAATAAAGAAATCCACCATTTTGGATCCGCCATTTTGAATTTTTTATAATTTTGAGTCAAAAATTATAATCAGCGACTTGAAACACCGCCAAGTTCCATATTCGCTACATATCGATGCACAAATAAGAAAGTCCGCCATTTTGGATCCGCCATTTTAATTTTTTTAAGTTTGAGGGCAAAACTGTATTAAGTGATCCCAAACACTTCAAACTTTCAAGTTTGAGACAAATCGGTTTAAAAATAAAGAAATCCGCCATTTTGGATTTGCCATTCTTGTAATCAAAAACGTAAATTTTATGTTATCAGGTTACCAGAACTCTAGACCTACCAAAATTTCAACACTCGACTTAATGGATTTAACTCTAACAAAACCAAATTTCAAGAATATTACATAAAAGATTTTTTAAAGATGTTTTTCCATAAATAATAATATATCTATTTTGTTTTTCATCTGCAAATTTTATCAAGAAAAAATATTTTAGTCTGGCGCCCAGTTGGCCTGCCGCCCAGTTGGTGGTGCCGAGTTGGCGGCGCCCAGTTGTCCTAGACTGCAACACATTTTAGGACAAATTATTATTAAAAAATAATCTTATAAGTGCGGGGAAGTGATACTTTCTGAATCAAAATGTGTGAGAATAAAATCGCACGGTCGCAGAAAAAACTATCTATCGTGACGCTACTGAACTTTCTCATATTTTAGCAAAAACTATCCGTCAAGACGACTTACCCATGAAATGTTGTTTATTCATCTATTTTTTTTCTTCTTTTGCACAAAAAACAATTTCGCACCATGTTTGAACTGAAATAGTTACTTCTAAACTTGTTTTTAAACGTTTTTAAGATTTCTTTATGTAATATTTCTGCACGAAAATCAAAAAAAGTCATTTCCGTACTTAGACAACATTGTCTATCAGTTGTCCCTGTATAAAATGACTAGCAGGTTGAATCACTCAAAATACGGCAGGTGGATTGAAAGTAGCCAGCTGCTTTTCTGTCGCACTTATGCCGTCAGTGTGAAAGAAATAAAAGTGCCCATATATTATCTAGGGTATTATTAGCATGCAAAATCAGCCTATCTTTCTCCGTTTCACATGTTCAATAATGTCTATCTCTGTTTTTATTGTAAAAGAAATACCCACCCCTAGAAACCAAATTGGATAGGGTCAATAAAAAATGCCTTGTCTTTCCGTCTCTAACGCCCTTTCAGGGCCTTATACATCTCGGGCCTTATACAACTCAATGGTTTAAGTTTTAATAACGACCTTCCATCAGTGTTGCCATATATGTTCCTATATGCTTGATATAAAAGACAGCCCCGTAATGACAGTTTATTTGGTTAATTTTTTTTTATTTTAGCTTGTTAACCATTAAATCAATATACGGTTTTTGAAATATAAGAAAACACATTTTTCTTAATGATCTATTTTATAACCAAAAACTTTTTATGGGCTGTCGCTTCTCAGATATTTACAAAAAACTGTTTTCAAGGCTGATATAGCATGGAGTTTACTTGAAGTGTACTAATGTGCTAGCAAGTTACAGAGGTGGATCCAGGATTTCCGGGGGGGGGGGGGGGAGGGGCCAAAGTAGCAGCGGTTTTTTATAGATCTAAGGTGTGAAATTTAGATCTAAAGGAGATTTTTGGCGCCGCAGGCTAAATTTTTTTAAAAATTAAGTAGAATTTGTGACAAATTTTAAATAAGTAATGCCGTTAACTAAAAAATAAGTTATATGTCTGTGAAGGGGGGTGCCCGGGCTCCTCTGCCCCCCCTGGATCCGCCACTGGCAAGGTATCAGATCCGTCATGGATCCAATTATAACTGTTTAGGTATATTTATTAGCTACATATTATCTTAATATCATAAAGGACAACAAAAATTCACGAAAAAAAAACAGTTTAAAAGATTAAGCACCGTATCCTTTGCAACCTCGCCACTTTTTTTCCCATCCGTTATAAATATAAAAAGGGGAAGAAAACTTGACCTTTAGACCCGCCAGTAGTTTGTCTACGCTGCTTTATAACGAAAGATTTCCTGCTTTTTTTTCCACAGCATTTCTCGGGTTATATTTAAACCATAAAAGATATAAGCTGTGAGTTTACAATAAAAAGGCAGATTTAAGCAACTAAAAAAGATAATTTTTAAAAATCAAAAAAGTTTTCGTGGCTAATTGGGTAAAAAGAAGTTTTTGTTTCTCTCATATTTTTCCGTGGGTAGCTCGAAAGCTTAACCTCACGGGGGTCCAAGATCTAATAGACACCTAATAAGTGTTGACAGTTAACTGTTTCGTCCTTATGGGACTCCTCAGAACACTGCTTGGTCAATATGACACCCTTGCGAAGTTAATTAAACGGTTTTGTCTCTAATCCTATCTCTAAAATGAGAAAACCCTCGCAAGAAGCGCCATCTACCGAGATAGAAGAGAAAGTATAATAAGAGCAGGCGAGAATAAACTGTATAAAAAATATATATCGATCGATGAAAATATCGATTGCAAAGAAAGAGAATCCATCCTACGACATAGACCAGAGCAACGCTGATGAGGGTTTTTACCCACCATCAGACGCGAGCGTTGATCAGCGGAATTTTTAAGCCAAATAATACTAACAAACGAGAATTTCAGTACCCGTGAATTTAAAATTAAAAACAAGTTTTCGTAGCTCATCGGGTAAAAAGAAGTTTTTGTTTCTCTCACATTTTTCCTTCTTTTTACCCGATTAGCAACGAAAACTTTTTTTTAATTCAACTTTTTTTTAATTCAATTCAGTACTACAATTCGCGTTTGATAATTTTTAAGAACTTGGATTGCCCAGTAGATTTTAAGATATTAGTTATGGTCAAGGCCAGCACTGTCAAACAAAGATTTTATATTTTCTTTTTAACAATGTATCTAAGTTGATGGGGCTAAACTGATTATAAACGGACCAAGCACGTACAAGTAATTTAAAAAAGTTTTAAAAAATCAGGTTTTTCGGACGAAATATCACATTTTTTAAAAGCCAAACTCCATATAAAAAAAATATGTCTCAAACTTTAATAAACAAAGAAATATATTTTGTTACATGTTTTATCCAATTTTCTTAAAAACTAAGCTTTTTAAGAAAGAAATAGTTTTTACGGTGAATAATGAAATTTTCTTTTACACGGTGTACGACAGAATATGATATATAATATGGATAACTCTCCAGCGCGTCCGTAAATAAGGGTCACTTTTAAAAATTATCAAAAAAAAAAAGGTCAGTAGAATATTATAAGGTAAAAAGGTAATTTTCTTTCCTAAGAAGCTTAGTTTTTAAAAACAGATAAAACATGTAACAGAAATTAATTATTTTGGTTATTTTTGAAGATGTATTTTTATATGGAGTCTTAAATGTGAAATAAACCTCACATCATAATACAGCGTTCAAAAGAAAATTTGGGGTTGGGTTTCAGTTCGGTTTGTTAATTGATATCAAAGTTTGAATTCTACTTCTACTTCTTTTCTACAGCTAATTCTCTATCTTTACATCCGATAAAGATATTTTTTATATCCTCCTCTAAATCCTTAAATAAATCTTCACACCATTATATGACTGTTATCTCACGGACTAGACCCTTGCCCCATAAAAAACAGCCAACTCTCCATTACTCCCGAGGCGAGATTTTTGGCAGTTAATCAAAAATACTGTTACTCCTAAAATGGGAAAATGGGGGTTACTATATAGAGTGAGTTATGGACCGAGTAACTCGAAGAGATATTTGGTAATATTTACATGTAGTGTGAATGTTTGATTTTTTGATCGACGTCTTTAATTGACTTCTATCTATTTATCTATCTATTTATTGGTTCGTTTTGAGGTACTGAGGATATTTTATATTTTTTGATATGTAGCTTAATTTACCGAATGTTACCCAGGCCAATATTACTAGTGTCTTGATTTCAGCTGTTTTGTTTATTTTTTTAGTTTAATAATTTGTCTCAAGTATATACCTATATTCCTCTACTTGTTCTATTTTCTTTTGGCTTATTCTGATCGTGATATCTTCCTCTGTGTTTGTTATGATTTTAGTTTTAGTATAGTTTATACTCAAGCCTATATTTTTAGCTGCGATATCCACTTATTTCAGCATTTTTATCAGTTCTTCTTTCTTGTCTGTTATTAAAGCTTATTATCAGCATATTTTAGGTGGTACAAGTATGGTCCGCTCACTTTGATGCCTATTTCGTCCCAATCTAAGTTTTTAAAATCATCTTCGAGGGCCTTCTTAAATAGTTTAGGGGATATTTTGTCACCCTGTCTGACACCTCTTTTTATGCGGATTGGCTTGGTTCCTTCGTGGATTTTGATTGATGTAGTTGCTTTGCTATATATATTGGCTATTAAGTCAGTGTATCTGTGATCTATTCGGCTATTAATTAAAGATGCTTTTACTACCCAGTGCTCAATGCTATCGAAAGCTTTTTCGAAGTCTATAAACGCAATATATAGTGGAATGTTATATTCGTTGGCTCGTCCTTTAAGAATGTTCATGGTTAATAGGTGGTCATCTGTACTGAAACCTTCTCTTAATTGACTTAACTATTCGAATTAAACTAAAGTAAACTACCTAAACTACACACTAATAACTATAAGCATTAAAACAAAGAAATGTAAATTCACCATCCTGTCAGAAGAAGTATTCAATAGACAATCTACTTCAGCCTTTTTTAAGCCAAGGCCGACAAAAAAATACGACCCTAAAAAAATCAGCTGTTGTCCGGGGGCTGACTTTTACATTGGGTCTTATGGGAGGTCAGACGTTTTGTTATGATATTTTCAAAATGGCACTACAGATTTCCGCGACATTTCAAATATTCTCAGACACTATCCTCATATTCCACCAAACTTGTAATGATGCAATGTTATTAAAAGGTTAAAATCTTCAAGATTTAGCATTTTTTATTTTGAATTCAAATTACCCGCCACGTACCGCATGCCAACTGTTTTATTTGACAAGTATTTGACTTTGTCATCTGTGTGTGTCACAATCGCTTCTGTTTTAAATTTAATTCTTGTGTGAGCTAATGAAGCGGCTCTGAGAAATTAAGGATTACTATACATTTTAAAAAAATTGTTTTTCAAGAATATAGTAAAAACAATCTCAAAACCGGCTTTATTTTAAAAAAAATCAAATATTCATGAACCGTCATTCCAACTTCAATATTTTAAAGACAATCAGCTGTGTCGTGACGTGACCATCAAAAAAAATCAGCCCCGGATGTGACGTCAACAAAGTGGAGGATCGTGGCCGTCCGTTTTGATAGCCCTTTTCAAGCAAACCTATGAATCAAAGTTATTCATTGACCAACAAAGGAAATTCTCAATAAAATCGCATTCCTGTCGCTTACTAAGGGACACTAAAAATTAAAATAAATGTAAACTCACATCTTATGAATCAATGTGCAACATATAGGTGAAAATGCATGAAAATGTAATAATATAGTTTATATGAAATCTATAATTGTATATCGATTATACCACTCGGTATATCAGGAGCTCAGTTGGTGGAACATCAGCCTAGAAAGCAGAAGTTCATTGGTTAACATCCAACCTGAGGTAAAATCTTTTTGTTATCTTATGAGCAGAGTGTTATGATTAAAGTGAAGGTGTCTTTTTGTGTTTTGTGAGTAAATAAAGTAAGAAACATGTTCTTTTTCTATTTCTTCCTTTCCCTTATGCCACTAAATTCTTCCCGTTATATAAGAAGATCTACTGACAGATCGTAGAAAGGGAAAAAGTCAATAGTTCTCTTAGAGAAAAACTGAAAAACACTATCCAATATTGAAGAAAAGCTAACTAGATAAAACGAATATGCGAATATCCCTATTGCCAACTCGAAATATCGACAGGGATGGAGAAAATCCCCCCCAAATCCCCAAAAACCTGTTTTTTTTTTCAGCTTTACAAAATTTTCTCGAAACATAACTTTTTATCGAAAAAAACCTTTTCCATACTTTGTCAGGTAATAAAATTTTTAGTTTTTTTAAATAATTTTTTTAAATCATCCCCATTTACGGCCGTCGCTGGAGAGTCTGTTATAAGTCAAACCCCACCAAGTTTAACATTGTTGAAAATTGAATTTCACTTCCTACAATAAAGTGTAGCATATTTTCATGTTAAGCTTAGTTTCTGAGAAAATTAGATAAAAGTTGTAACAAAAATGGTTTATTTTCTGTTTTTTTAATGAGTATTTTTTCAACTTTTTTAAATTTTTTCTAGTAACGGACGCCGCTGAAGAGTTTGTTATTAGTCTAATTCCATTGAATGATACCGTGTTAAAAAGGGAATATTGTCTACAATAAAGTATATTATAGATTTTAAGAAGATTTGAAGAATCCTCAAACTATCAGATTTAAGGTGGTCTGGGGGGTTTTTTGGAGGTTTTTGCAGTCATCTAAAAAAACTATTATGATGTTATTTTTTAGTTATATAGATATATTTTGACCTGTATCAATTTGGGCTTTACAGCGGCAATTTTAAATTTCTCCGCCATGTTGGCCGCCGGCTTAAATATCTCGGCTACTGTCAACATTTGGAGGTGGCAACAGGAATATTTGAATTAAGCGGGGCTGAAATAGGATGAATTGATCATTTGCCAAAAAGTAATATAAAATGCTTCTACAAAGTGGATTTTCCGAAATCTTGCGTTAACTGTAATAACTGATCAAAATTGACGTTGCGCCATGTTAAAATTTTTAAAGAGTCAGTCGTCAGTTTTTATCACCCAGTGTAAAAATAAAGAAACAAAAATCAATTAGAAAAGTGAAAAGGAGGAGTTCTATATTTTATTTTGCTGTTATTTTTATATTTACTGACTTCTTGAGTGGTATTATAATATTCTTAAATTTAATACCTTTACTTCAAAAAGATGGATTAAATTTCGTTTTGTTTTGTCTTCCAGGATAATTCTAAGATCCCTAAAATAACAAGCTTCCACGCCATCGCCGCGGCGCAATTTCCAATTTCGATAATCCAAAATCAAAATCTTACTTCGTATTACTACAAGATATTTGCCAAAGTTTCTAAAATCTAAAAAGCAAAGTCCATTTAACGCACTGGCAATCACCCAGTGGCAGACTAACGTTTCTTTCCATTAGGCAAAACCTTTATTATCGTTGGTATAAAAAGTATTGTTGAATAAGATGCTAATAGAAGGGGAGGCCGTGAATATTTTTTGGAACTTATTTTCTAAGTCTGTGTATATTGATAACCGCATATGTAGTCAATTATTTTAAATAAATATTTTCCATTGTTTAAAACTGCGTCCTGTCAATTTTATTTTATATTTGATTAATTTTTAACATGTTGTATTTAACTTCAAAATTTGTATTTAAATTTTAAGGTTAAGATGTTTGTTCAAGTGTGTAGTTTTTATTTTTTTGACATGTGTCGTAGATTTTGGCCTTAAAAGAGGGCTTTTTATTTTCTGTACTTGCTTTAAGTACTTTTTTGATATTTTTCTTTTTTATAAACTCAGATCCGTTTTTTTACAGATAACACTTAATAATGATATTTATATATCGAAACGCGTACTGTGTTTTGAGAAATAAAAAATATTGTGAAGTATTTTGGACTTTCCCTTCAATCCTTTCATTATAACAACTATGTTCCGTCAATGATAATAATCAACAACTTTTCATTCTGGTGATGATTTTCCGATGGGTTTAAAAGGTCAGTAAATGATATGAGTCGACTTATTTTCTTATTTCTAAATCTTTTATACTAAGAAGGAACTCTGGCTTTTGTCAAGTGGTGGCTGAAAATGTTCAGATCCAAAAATTGGGCTGATTTGTGTCCCTATTTTCTTAGTCTTGAAACTGAACGTATAAACTGATGTTATAATACACTATAACTAAAAATATCTGGCTGATTTACAAAGTTGGAAAATGCACTTTACAGTGTCTTCAAAATTGGAAGATCAAGAACTTAGTTTTTGCGTTTTGAATTTTTTTCACATGATGCTGTAATGGCATGGAGAAAATTATTCTAAAATGCCTCATCAGAAAAGGTCTAAGCGCAGCAGACTAAGTAGGCAAAAAGTAGCACCTGCGTATTTAGGTAACAGTTACTACAATAAAAAAGTAACATACCTGACAGTCCATACCTAAACTATCACATAATGGTTAGGTGGGGGAGGGGAAGGACGCAAAGGCTTTATTTTTGCTTTTATTCAATATACATTTTTAATACACATTAAAAGAAATCCACCCTACAGTTTTAATACACATTAAAAGAAATCCACCCTACATTTTTAATACACATTAAAAGAAATCCGGTTGTCTTTCCGTCACCTCCAGTTCAGTGTCACTCACTTTCAATCACTTCATATATGTCCGGTTACTTACAGTCTACTTTCAGTCACTCATCATGATGATGACAATGTATAAAATGTTTTTTTCTGGGAATGGACTCAAGAATTACCTCCTTCACTATTAGCATCTTATTCAATACCACCCTGTATATCAGCACTCAAAGTCTATTAAAAGTCGTTAAAAAATGATTATTTAGGTATCATGCCTATTTACAAGAAACAGCTTCCAATTTTTTATATATTTTCTTCAAAATATCTCCGAAAAGAAGTCTAGATCACGCCTTCATCTTGGATTGACACACTGCGATGCGTATGATCGGTTCCGGACCTACCAGATCAGCTGTTGATCTCATTCGAGCTCGTTGGTTAGCTTTTAAGTTTTTAGGAATATCACTTTGGCGGGTTCACTATCAACCTTTTTTCCCCGAAAAATGAATTGTGTTTGTAATTATAACCTTACCTTTGACTGTCAGTTTTGTTTTCACTGTTTTCTTTAAGTTTTTTTGAAGTGTTGAGTTCCTTGACATTAATTTCTTACCTACTTTTATAAACAAAAATTAAATTATCAAAACACTTCTCGCTAAAACCAAAAAAAAAGGTTAGAATAATTCCTGCAGATTCATTTCCCCGTGGAAGAAGACGGTAAACATCGATGGACTTAAGATCTGCGGTAAACTTAACTTCACCCATAAAAGTTAAAAATTTTGCTTACCTCACCTCACCGGTCGTCACGAATAAGCGTCCGGGGTAGCTATTCTTGGGTTACCCACAAATCTAAGGGAAAAAAAAGAAATTTTCCTCGAATACTGATTAGTTGACGCAGTTAAATCCTCTCTCTATTAATACAGATTCATGATTTTCGATGAAAGATCTTATGTTAATTGTTGGTGATTTCTCGTTTCAATAATAGAGCTACAGAAGTTTATATTAGGTTATGCAATCCATTCTAAATCTACTTGAGATTCGTTTTCTAATATCCGATTTTGAAATTAAATTTTAAAAGAGGGAGGAGAAGTTCTCGTTTTGAATTTTAACAAGTAAGCTATAGGATAAGCCAGGCTTAGCTAAGTATGCTTAGTTTTTGTTGTTTGAGTTTTTTAAAAAGTAATTGAAATGAAAATTAAATTAATATTTTGTTAAGGTATAAGGGCCGACTTATAGCTTAAAGAAATATACATATCTTGCTTATTACCTAATATTTATCACCATTTTTTGATCTCTGATCCTCGATTTCTCTGGTAGCAAAATGACATGTAAAAATTCAACAAATATTTTGCTTTAACCGATTTTTGAGTCAATAGTAGTAGTAGTATTAGTGGGGTAGGCTCTAAGCCTGATGAATAGGCACATGAAGCGCTCTTTTCGCCAACCCCCGGGCATCCCCCACACTGCATCCTTTTTTCGCTAAGGAATCTGCCCGTCTTCTGTGCAAAGGCCAGAATATCGGGCCACCTCAAATTCAGAAAGTTCTCCGTCCCAAAGGTTTCCTCTTCAAATACCTCTCTTCTTGCCTCCTTATATGCTTCACATGATGAGAAGAAGTCCGCCGAGGTCTCGTACTCGACCCAGCATCGCTCGCACGTCGCGTCGGTCTTCACTCTCATTTTCGCCAGGTGTCCTTGTAGGACGCAGTGTCCGGTTAGAACTCCCACTATGGCTCCCAACTGTCTTCGTGTTCTACGGAGCAGCCAGTCCCTACGGAATTTGCTGTATTCTGTCACGTACTCCTTCGCCTGTCTGCCGTTTCCTGTGTTGCGCCATTCCTTTTGTATCTCTTTCTGAGCCCACTCAGTTAGGGCCGGCAAGTTCGTCTGCTTTTTCGTTTCCTGGGAGTCCCATGTGGCCTGGGACCCATACAAGCTCAACCTCTCTTACTCCGGCCTCTTGAAGTGCATCTGCGCACTCCTGCACCAAACCCGCGTACATGGTTGGTTTGCACAGTGCTTTCAACGCAGCTTGACTGTCTGAACAGATGTGGAGGCGCTTTCCTGTTTTGTTCCTAATTTTTTCCTCCCATATTACCGCCAGCATAGCGTAAACCTCCGCCTGAAAGACTGTTGCATTTGAGACCCAACGAATAGCTTTTCCAATATCCTTGCTTCCACGTACACCGCTTCGGTCGCATTCCGGTGTGTTAGCCTTGATCCGTCTGTATAACAGACCGTGGCATCCCTGAGGAATTCAACCCCTTCCTTTCTCCATGCATCCCTTGGCGGTATGCTTACACGGTATCTCCTTTTCTCCCTTAACCGCTTCTCTGGCATCACTAACCTGAATCTCCTTTTCCGTCACAGTCGCGATCTCCGAATGTCCTTTTTGTTCACCGCTCCTTCTCCATACGCCCGCGTCCCTTATCCTAAGGTATGCTGCCATCGCTTTCTTCTTTATCCAGGTGGACAGCGATGGAAGGCTTGGGATAGTGTTCAGGGCTATATCGGGAGTAGACCCCAGAGCTCCGGTGATGCAGTTAAAGTCGCCAGCCTCTACATGCTTTCGAGCGATTTCTAAGTTTGTAATGCTTTAAAGCAGAGCGGTAAAAAAAGCATCTGTTCATTCTTAGTCTAAAAAATCAGCTTTTATTTCTTTACTGAAGTTTCAAGATGAGTGAACTTTTTTAATAAGCTCATTCTTGCCACTACTTTCATTTGTTTATGTTTGTTTATTTTATTTGTTTTTTTTTCACAAATAATGTTAAACATTATATTCGAAAATTTTTGGTCAACCCCTACGTTTTGCTTTATCGAACAAGTTTGTCCATGATTTTTTGTTAACTGAAGAGAACCGAACAACCATAGAAACAAAATTTATCACTGTTTAAAAAAATTGACATTTTCATGGTAACGCTCGTTATGTTTATTTTAGTTTATATTTATTGATAATTTATTGATAGACAATTTATTAATAGATGTCTGCTTTATGGATATTTTAATTTACAATAATTTACATACAGATGAGTGCGAAGCACAGTATGCCAACTATATGACGAACGTTAACAACAAAACCTAAATCAATCAAATTAAAAAAATGTTTAAGTAATTGTTTACAAATATGGGGCCATCCATAAATACCGTAACACTCGTAGGTACTGGGTAGTTGGGGTATAACCTTCTTTTTTTATGTAATTTTTCTTAACCATGAGTTATTTATAAAGTTTGTCAAAATTTCTGCTCAAGATCAAAAGACAAGTAATTTATAAGATACACCAGAATATTTTAAAGAAAGATATACTCAAACCATATCAGAATAAATTATTTTCAAAATATGACATAATATCTTCAAAAATCAATTTTTGTGGCAGACGTTAACAATCATTACACATCTTGTACACAGATAGGCACCCAACAAACTTCATAACAGCAGTGGACAAATGGCTCTGCCGTATATTCATGTAGTTTCAATGATGACAAGGCAGAGCCATCTGTCCTCTGTTGTTATGAAGTTTGTTGGGTTGCTTATCTGTGTACTAGTTGTGTAATCATTGGCGTTACACAAAGGGTGATTTAATATGGAAAGCCTGTAATATAGAAAAAGTTTAACAGAAAAAAGTTAGATGTAGCTATTTCATATATAATGTTATAGTAGTATATAAAGTGTAGCTGTAGCTGAAAAGCCTTCCAGAAACAAAAGGATTTTCGCCGTTTGACATGACAACAAAATCTCCGTTGAGGTGAAAACGACACAACTCTAATAATGCGAGTCAGTTTCCAACGCCGTTCCAGCAAATCGGATAAACCTATTTTCGTAAACTCTGTCGAGAATGTTATTTTGGGGACTTTGCATCTTTTCAGGTGATAAAAATAGGTGCCACACTTTTAAACCTTTACTTATTAAAACATAAACGAACGGAGCACGATCCTCCACTATGTTAACTCTTTTTAACTTAAAACTTTATTTAGCAAGAATATGCTACAATTTAATCATCCAGTAAATCCAACTATATTATACAAGTAACCTTCTGTAAATTTATAATAATTTATTCTACAGCCACAATAATCAACTAGGTGTCGAGTGATCAAACATAAGTTTTATTCTTTGATTCAAACCGGCAAATCACGGCAAATCATGCATATTTAACGAACGTTAGTCAAACTTGTCAAAAAACACGCGCTGCTTTTATTTTAGTAATGCAAACAGCGCAAAACAGTGATGCCAACAGAAATGGAGCCAGAGCACACACACACACACACACACGTATCATAGAACATTAACGGGCCGCTTTTTCTTTGGATTTGACCAAAGAAAAAGCGGCCCGGCCTTTTTAAACGTTCTCTGGTTTAGAAATGTCAAGTGGTTGTCAACAGCTGTTTTTTGTTTATTTGTTTTTTTGCCAGTTTTTTTAATTAAATTTATTAAACATTACTTTTTCCATTAGAGTAGGAAAAGTCCGAGAATTTTTTTTTTAACAAAACCACAACAGAAGTAACAAGAACTGACAGTCTCTGCCATTTTGATAAGGCTGTGATAAAATCAAAGTACAAGTAGGTTTGGTTAGGTTGCCCACCAATTCCCAACTATTTTAACCACGTTTTTAATGGTAATGTCACTACTCTTTCTGTTTTGGTTGGTTGTAAAATAAAATTTCTAGCTGTTCTAATATCTCTGAAGCATAGCTCTGAAGTAAAAGCAGCAAACCAAAAATGACCACCGTCCCGGTCTATTTAACCAATGACATTTTGTTATCTGGTTTAGAAATGTCAAACGGTGCTTGTCAACAGCTTTTTTTGTTTATTTGCAAGTTTTTTTAAATCAAATTTGGAAAAAAAAATACAACAGTTAAAAACTGTTCCTTTTCATTGATAATGTTAAACTCATGGTGTACCCACTCTTTGTATTTTGATTTCTTGTGAAATCCAATCTCTAAAATCGAAAAAAAAATTACATAAACAAAGTCGTAATTCACTTTCACAGATAGTCAATTATTATTAGCGATGAACGGTTCATTTGTTCGTTCTCCTCCTTTAAATGCGTTAGTTCTATGGGAACAAAGTGACGCCATTCCGAGTTATAAATTAGATGATCGGTGTCAAAATTAAAAAAGTCGATAGGGGTTTTCAAAACATCGAACAAAAACTAAAAATTGTTTTTTATTTCGAAAAGTTTTAATATTGTCACCATCTTGCAAAAATTTGATATATTTATATTTACGACTACGGCCAATCGAGTGACGTTAACAAGTTCTTTTAGAAACTCTCTGCGAAATGTAGTCAATTCTAGACTACTTGTATAGACAATATTCAAGAAAAAAGATCTGAAAAAATTGGTTACCAAGAACCATAACATTACTACATTACTACATTACAACCTTCATAAAGGCGCAAGAGGAAGATGGCTTGGTTGCATTTATAGAAAACAAAAAACAGGACACTATAATAACAGACTTTAAGACAAACATTGCAAAACTCAGAGAAGGGCCTGCAAAAAGAAGTATAGGGGAAGCATTGGGGATAATCAAAGTCAGGAATATTTTATAATCTTTGGTCAGGACCTGGATGAGACCTGCAGATGACTATCTGCAAAACTTATAAAGGGTTCTAAAGCAAAAGGCAAAAATAAGTAATATACCTTTTTATACGACTGTCTTGTAAAAGGAGGTTTTGCGCACGGAGAACACGATCTGAAAATGGCATTTTGCGCACGCTGTGTGCAAAACGTTTTGCTTCGGCTCGGTCTACCAAACTATTTCGATCGTGTTCAAAGAGGTTTTCAAACGAGTTTTTTACAATATTTTTTATACGACTGCCAATAAAGAAAGAAAAATCAAATTTTAATTTAACTTGTTTTTATTTCCGACGTTTTTACAACAAAACTTTAAAAATTCAACAATTTTTTGACGTATCTAATCAACAAAACATACGAGCAGTGATGGTTGCTACGGAACTAAGCCAACTTATATTGATGGGTGACAACAACAAAAATCACAATGACGGGAGACTACAAGTCGAGGGAGTCGTTTTCAAACCTTGTTGTTTAAATAACTATTTTTATATTTGACATGTAATATAATATGTGTAATCACAAATGATAAATAAGGTCTAATTGAGAAAATTTTAGTGACAAACCAAAAGTATGTTATTTAATTTAAGCATTATTTACTTTTGGTATGTTCCCATTTACAATAACAACCGTAGCATCACCTTTCTCGTCTTACTGCTGCTATTATTAAAGTTTCCGGCTTTCAGTACAATGTTAAAGCAGTAGCGTAGCTTACGGAAACCAAAGTCCAGTTCTTCCTGTGCCTGTGCGTTATTCTCTTCGTCAGCGTTTGGTCTACTGCTTTTTTCACGTGGCCTCATATTATTGTTGTCAATCCTTTAACCTGATATTCTATAAAGTTGTCTTACGATATTTTAGTGAGCAATGGTAACCAACCTAAAACACAAAAAACATCTTTACTCAACTTTATATATTAACTCAAGTAAAAGTGATGGTCAAGAGGAAGATTTCGGCAGAAACAGCATTAAATCGTCTTTAAATACCCTGCCAATTAAACAATCGGTGCAACTGTACAAAGTTAAAACTCAGTTAGAGTATGACCAATTTAGTTTATTATGGGACCCAGTGGCGTATTTACAAAAAAAATGGGCGGGGCCAAAACAATTTTGGGTGGTATTTTATGTGAAAAATATCTAAATAAAGCTTAGCTTCGTTGGGGGGGGGGGGGGCTTATATACGCCACTGACATGACATAACATGACGCCACGGTTAGGACAACTTTTAAAAGTTGGCGACGCAATTTCTTCTTCTTGGATTCTTGTTTCCTTGGTTACCGTTAATATACCGTGATATAATATAAACTAAATGGGTCATTTCAAAATTCATTGAATATTGTTTTACATATACTTAAAACTAAAAGAGCTGATTAGCTTAAAGGCCTTTTTACCTAATTAAACCGTTTCTCCATTAGAAAACCTGTAGTGTGGCTACTTCCATTTCTTTCTTGTTCTTCAGCACCTTTGGCTCTAAAGATCTCTGGGATCAGCTTTCTGATTGTTCACTGTTTGCGTTTGAAGATTTTCTTCTGGTTGTACCGTGAATCTTCAGTCGTTGTTTTCTTTCTGCATTGCCAAATCACTGCAACCTGCTTACTTTGGTTTATAAGATATCAGGTTCTTTGTAGAGTCTTTTTTTCAAATCGACCTATACCTCTTTGTCACTATATTTTATTATATGTTTCTAACGCTCAGATTAGGACAGGGTTAATAAGAATTTTATAATCAATAACTTGGCTATTTTTTAGTTACACTATTTATAATAACCAAATATACGCTAGGTGTCCATTTAGCTGTCTAATTTACGATTCGCTCCATTAGAAATCACTTTTAGGGCCATTGGTGTGCACTCTGTCCATTCAGGCACCTTTGAAAAAACAAATTAGTTAGATTTTCACAATTATTTCTTTATTTGATTTAGTAGGTTCCAAAGATGGATCGAAGAAGGCTAGATAGATAGGTAGGTTTCTGCGGTGGTTCAATTCTACCAAAACAAGCAATTTCAAAAACTGTTTTTCAATAAATCTGAAAAAAATTCATAGAAATAGTTTGATGATGCTGATGCAAAACTTATAAGTAGGCTTCTTAGCCTTTCCACCGCGACCACTAACAAGCCTGTTCTGGCTCACCCTGTGTTTAATCTCTTAAACAGGCTGGTCGCCACTTTGGTTGAGGTATTGTTTAGATCTTTTGATTCGATTGGAGCTCTCCCAGGTAAACATGCTATTGCCAATCTATCTATCTATTTAGCCTTCTTCGATCCATCTTTGAACATAATTGTTTAAATCATCCGTTCATCTCATTTGGGGTCTTCCCTTACTTCTTTTATTTTTCCAAAGTCTCTAGTTTACAATACATATATTCCATAGCTCGTCTTTTTGTCTGATATTATGATCGGAAATTTTTTATTTTTTAATATGTAGCTTAATTTACAGCATGTTAGTAACGTTGAAATCAGCTGTATTTTGTTTTTTATTGTTCAGCTATATTCATTTACAATAATTTTATGTGCGTTTTTCTTTTACGATGATGTAATCAAAATTGCGATGGACTTCTTGAAAGAAATAGATACTGACTCGAAACTCAAAAATAAAAATCGAAATAAGCGAGGATAAGAAATCTAATTTTATCGCGTTCTTTTTTATTTTTCGGTAGCCACACTTTTGTTCTTGTCTTTTTAACTGCGGTGGACATATATTTGCAAAAAATAGTTTGTGCTAGACGTAAAAACCATCGTCTGTGTCCTAATTTTTTATCCACCACTTGTGATTATATTTGGTAAAGTTAAGGCGCCTACAGATTTCCACAAAATAAGGTAGATACGTAATGTTCATACTTGACCTCGAGGAAACTGCCTTTGCGTACTTTTTAAATCTCATGCTTACGTAGTACAACTTAAAGTAATTATTCTCAAGACCCATTCTTAGTCGGCAGTGTAATAGGTATTGTTTTGGCAAAGTCAAATGTCTTCCCTCGCGGAAATCACATAAATTACACGTAAATATAAATCGAAAGGAAATTTTAGGATTTAAGTTAAATGGCAGTAGCCTACCCCTTGTGTGTGGCAGTATCCTTAAAAGGTGCGCCTATGTAGAAAATAAAATTACGATTTAATTAAATAATTTTCATGAGTATATCTACCGCCGCACCGTGGGCCAGAGGTCTCCTAAACATTGAATAACTAAATTTTCAAAAATGATCGTGCATGAATTTTTCTCATGCTAAAATCAATCAAGAAGACTATGATTGTTATAAAAATAACAAAATGATTTCTGTCAACTATGACGTTGACACACGCTGGGTTGACAAATGTCGATAAATTTAATTGTTATTGTGCGATGTATTTTGGTTCAACAAATTTATCAAGTTTCAGATGATATAGCTTAGGGTGGATTTACTTTTTTAAATAAGCTATAATTGGGTCATGTACAGCGTCATTTCAAGCTTATATACAATTAAAATAAATTAGATTTTTTGGCGCATTCACAGGAAAATCTAATTATTTAATGAATGCATGTAAAAGCAAAAATCCAAATATCACTTTGATATTCTACAAGAGATATGTCAAGTGGTACATCTTGCTACACGTTTTTGTTGATGCTGTTTTACTGTCTAGTTACTAAGCTTTATGATTGAGAAAAAAACTTTTGCCGACTTGCGCCTATCCAGGAGAAAACGCAAAACTTTCTAAGACATGAAGCTGTTTTTTAGTGTTATTACACAGATACATTTTAGAATTTTCTATAGGAATTTCCTAAAAACATATTTTGGCGGTATTAGTAAAAAATAAATTAGGTCTAGATTATAAAAAGGTTTTTTCAACACGTCAGCTGTCATGTTGACAGTTTTGACATAATTTCTGAAATGATGCAAACTATAGATTGTGAAGTATCTTTTGAGTGGCAACTGGTCCTAGATTGGAAAGAAAGTTTAACCTGTCATCAAATATATTTGAAAATTTCATAATTAATGGCAGTTGATTAGTGGTTTTGGTGGTTTTAGTAGATTTTTATTTTACTTTTTACGCTGTTTTACTTGGTTATAAATTGACAAAGGTTAAATGGTCTTTTACATTTCAATGAACTGGCTGAACAACCCTTCTTTTTACTTGCGAGTAAAATAAATATAAATAATTAATTTGGTTCATATTATAAGCAATGGAAATGGCTAAATATTTTGTATTAAACTAACCTTGGTATGTACCAAATGCTAACACATGCCTTTATAAGCTCTGCACCCGTGCCCATGAAACAATTAACAATGCCAAGACATACAACAAGGAATTTAAGAGAGATAGAGAGCACACACACACATACACACAAAAAAAAATGATTAAAAAAAAAAACAATAATTTTTTTTTGCCCATGGACATATAAAGATTAAAAATAAAGTTACTCTAGCCAGCTGTGTAATAAATGAATGTTTTTGACACCGTTGATTTAGTGATTCGGAATAAAAAAGAATGTGCAGTTAAAGCTACCTATGTTTTTGTTTGTTGTGTTAGTTGGAATTAAACTCAGCTTTTTCAAAGTTTCAATAAATTACCTTCGAATTTCGTTTTGTTTGTGTAGATCAATAGTATATATTTTAAAACTATTTCTTTGAACACCGTCGAAAAAATTTGTTCATTAGTCGAAAGGATCGATTAATTTTTAAGATATAGGCCCTCAAGTTGGATTTGTGATATTTTTTTAATAGATAAAATGTTGTAGGAAGTAACGGACTCGAAATAGGAAAATATAGTTACATTTCACTGTGTATCACAATCTAATGTTTTTGTGCGGGGTCCTTCCAGCTGTTTATATAGTAAAACTGACTTACTTTGTTCTGTTTTTAATGAATGCACGATAAAATTTGATACATTTAGCTAGTTGGATATTTTTCAATGTTTTCCGAAATTCTGGCCCACTGTGCGCCGCCTATGTCACTTTCGATGGTTAGTTTTTATGCTAGTTCTATTGACTTTGCAAATTTAATACTTTACTTTTGGTTTCCATGCTTTTAGCAAAATAATATATTAATAAGGCCTGGAATTCACGAGAGAAACGAAAGGCTTTGTGACAATCCTTAATTTTCCAAGTTTTAGAAGTTTCAACATTCACCGTCTTTGCATATCGTTTATTCAAAAAGGAAAAGACAACAACCTTTTTATTTTGCTTTGCTGCTTAGCATAAGGCTTAGTAGTTTCGATTACAGAAGGTCATTTGAAGTCAGCTGATCACAAGAATTATAAACAAACCCTAAAAGCAAATATAATCTTGACCACGATACGCTAATACAAGGTATGTTTACCGCGAATTTTTATTATCGATGTTACGTCAATAATATTATTATTATATAAATATTTATTTGGTCGTTTTCAACAAAGTATCAGGTTTCTTGCCTGGAAGTCAACTTGCGATTTAGAGGTAAATTTTTCCCGTTAAAAATTACATACTCGCATAAGCCCTTTTATTGAGGCATAACTCCTAACGTAAGCATCGCAAACCAAAAATATGTTTGCACGATTTAAGTGAGTGGAGCTTTGCCTTTCCGAGAAAATATAAACTGAGTTTGTAATAGCAAATATTTCTATATGGCAATAATTTGAAAGAAATATATGACAAATAAGATTTTCTTATATTTAAGGGCATATTTGTAATTATGTTTTTTTGTATTTCGCAGTTAATCTATTCTTAGAATAAACCAATGTCTTACAAATGTTTCGTTTTTACAAAATTTCATTCAAATCATTTTGATTAATCAGCCGCCATTTTGGAATCCAATTCGGTCTTTTTGCACTGCAGCAGTTTTTAAGACCTTTTGTGCAAGGACGTATCCAGCCCAAAACAGAAAGGGGGGAATTTTTTGGAATCTGGACTTCTTAACTTAAGTGGGGACAAATTCATATATTTGAATTTCATTGCCTAAGCTGTGTAACTCTCCCCCAAAAACTCCCTTGCTTTTGTGATATTTAATTTTGGATTTTATTGCAAGGACTGAAGGAATGGATGTTGCTGGTACTATAAATACCTCGTTTTTTTAAATAAAATTGTCAGAGGTCATGTTTTTTTTTCTTAACTCTTGCTTTTTGTAGGTCTGACACAACAGCGGTTCTTTCTGAAGCGAAAGTCTGGGAGGCGAGGTAATAGTTCAATATTTACTTAATTTATCGCCTCGGTACCTTTTTAACCCCCTCCCCCCCTAGATACGTCAATGGTCTGACAACCCTAAAAATATATATAAACGCCACTTTTTTTCACGTAGTCTAAGGGCTACTAGAATTTTTCTTTATGTACTTATTTACTACTACTCTGTCGGTTTAGAACGTATTTCTACGTTGTCAGACGCCTATTCTCCACCTCCTTCGACCGTGACAATCATCTTCTGTCAGGTTTTTTCACTCATTAATCTTTGTATTGACGGTTGCCATTCCAGTTTAGGACGCTTTTTTTTCTGCGCCCTATTGGTTGCCATTCTAGGACCTGCTTTGGTAATCTTTCATCGTTCATCCTTTGTACATACATGGCCGTATCATATCAAATGTCTTTTAATGATGATATTAATTATGCTTCCCGCGATTCCCCTTCTTTCTTTTATGATCTCATTTCCTAGATCTGTTCTAGATATACTCATTGATCTTCTTATTGCGTCTATTTCGACACTTTTTTTTTGTATTTTTTTGTGACGCGACCAGTCTCTGTTTCATACAGCAGCGTGCTTTTCATCATTGTTTGATATATGTTAAATTTTACATTATTTTTTATCTCTCTGCTCCATAAAATACTGTTAAGACATTCAATAATCTTATTTGTTTTTACTACTCTTTTTTCACCCAAGTATACATACTCATTATATGGAGTTTGTCCATTGTCTAATTCTAATTCACTTGATTCGTTTTCAATACATAAGTACTGTATCTTGTCCACGTTCTTGGCCACCTTCACTCTTAATCCCCACTTTTGGTATTCTTCCGTTAACTTTCTCATTATATACTTCTTATCTACTTTATCATTAGCTTGGTCGTCAACAAACTCTAAGTTTTATTCCCATGCAATGTACTTTACGTTTCCAGTTTTTTAAAGCTACTGCGATATATATTTAAAAAAGAGTTGAAGAGATACAACATCCCTGTCGTAAGCCTTTCGTTACCAGGAATTCTTTTGAAAGTCGATTTCCAAATTTAATTTTAGATTTTGACCCTTTGTATAGTTCTTTTATCGCTTTTATGATTATATGATTGATATTAGTTTGTTCTAAAACTATCCATAATTTCTCTACTGAAACGATATCATATGTTTTTTGTAGGTCCACAAAGGTAACATGGGTCTCTATATTTCTGACACTCCTTTTCTCAATTAGTTGTTTAAGACGAAAAACATTATCACTACAAAATCTGCCTGCACGAAACCCACTTTGCTCTTCTTCTTGTTCATTAAAGTCATTCTCTATTAGATCTCTAAGACTCTTAACATATACAATCTACTTAGAGTACTGGTTACTGAAATTCCTCTGTAATTGTTGCAATCCAGCTTGCTTCCTTTTTCTAGTAGTTCCTCTGATCCATATTTGAGCACTTTAACGTAAATTTCCCAAGGTCCGCTAGTTTTTCCGGATTTAAGCTTTTTAGTACTAATTTTTATTATGTTATGTAAGTATTTCCAAAGCTGAATTGTAAAATTTTAAGCATTAAAACCTCTAAACCTGAAACATTTTCCACAACAAAAATTTACATCTTAACAAGCAGCCAAACACTAGCGTTACAAATGTTTTACAACCCTCTTATTACAGATCACTTTCAGGGCTGTTTAACTATTCTTAGAATAAACCAATGTCTTACAAATGTTTCGTTTTTACAAAATTTCATTCAAATCATTTTGATTAATCAGCCGCCATTTTGGAATCCAATTCGGTCTTTTTGCACTGCAGCAGTTTTTAAGACCTTTTGTGCAAGGACGTATCCAGCCCAAAACAGAAAGGGGGGAATTTTTTGGAATCTGGACTTCTTAACTTAAGTGGGGACAAATTCATATATTTGAATTTCATTGCCTAAGCTGTGTAACTCTCCCCCAAAAACTCCCTTGCTTTTGTGATATTTAATTTTGGATTTTATTGCAAGGACTGAAGGAATGGATGTTGCTGCTACTATAAATACCTCGTTTTTTTAAATAAAATTGTCAGAGGTCATGTTTTTTTTCTTAACTCTTGCTTTTTGTAGGTCTGACACAACAGCGGTTCTTTCTGAAGCGAAAGTCTGGGAGGCGAGGTAATAGTTCAATATTTACTTAATTTATCGCCTCGGTACCTTTTTAACCCCCTCCCCCCCTAGATACGTCAATGGTCTGACAACCCTAAAAATATATATAAACGCCACTTTTTTTCACGTAGTCTAAGGGCTACTAGAATTTTTCTTTATGTACTTATTTACTACTACTCTGTCGGTTTAGAACGTATTTCTACGTTGTCAGACGCCTATTCTCCACCTCCTTCGACCGTGACAATCATCTTCTGTCAGGTTTTTTCACTCATTAATCTTTGTATTGACGGTTGCCATTCCAGTTTAGGACGCTTTTTTTTCTGCGCCCTATTGGTTGCCATTCTAGGACCTGCTTTGGTAATCTTTCATCGTTCATCCTTTGTACATACATGGCCGTATCATATCAAATGTCTTTTAATGATGATATTAATTATGCTTCCCGCGATTCCCCTTCTTTCTTTTATGATCTCATTTCCTAGATCTGTTCTAGATATACTCATTGATCTTCTTATTGCGTCTATTTCGACACTTTTTTTTTGTATTTTTTTGTGACGCGACCAGTCTCTGTTTCATACAGCAGCGTGCTTTTCATCATTGTTTGATATATGTTAAATTTTACATTATTTTTTATCTCTCTGCTCCATAAAATACTGTTAAGACATTCAATAATCTTATTTGTTTTTACTACTCTTTTTTCACCCAAGTATACATACTCATTATATGGAGTTTGTCCATTGTCTAATTCTAATTCACTTGATTCGTTTCCAATACATAAGTACTGTATCTTGTCTACGTTCTTGGCCACCTTCACTGTTAATCCCCACTTTTGGTATTCTTCCGTTAACTTTCTCATTATATACTTCTTATCTACTTTATCATTAGCTTGGTCGTCAACAAACTGTAAGTTTTATTCCCATGCAATGTACTTTACGTTTCCAGTTTTTTAAAGCTACTGCGATATATATTTAAAAAAGAGTTGAAGAGATACAACATCCCTGTCGTAAGCCTTTCGTTACCAGGAATTCTTTTGAAAGTCGATTTCCAAATTTAATTTTAGATTTTGACCCTTTGTATAGTTCTTTTATCGCTTTTATGATTATATGATTGATATTAGTTTGTTCTAAAACTATCCATAATTTCTCTACTGAAACGATATCATATGTTTTTTGTAGGTCCACAAAGGTAACATGGGTCTCTATATTTCTGACACTCCTTTTCTCAATTAGTTGTTTAAGACGAAAAACATTATTACTACAAAATCTGCCTGCACGAAACCCACTTTGCTCTTCTTCTTGTTCATTAAAGTCATTCTCTATTAGATCTCTAAGACTCTTAACATATACAATCTACTTAGAGTACTGGTTACTGAAATTCCTCTGTAATTGTTGCAATCCAGCTTGTTTCCTTTTTCTAGTAGTTCCTCTGATCCATATTTGAGCACTTTAACGTAAATTTCCCAAGGTCCGCTAGTTTTTCCGGATTTAAGCTTTTTAGTACTAATTTTTATTATGTTATGTAAGTATTTCCAAACCTGAATTGTAAAATTTTAAGCATTAAAACCTCTAAACCTGAAACATTTTCCACAACAAAAATTTACATCTTAACAAGCAGCCAAACACTAGCGTTACAAATGTTTTACAACCCTCTTATTACAGATCACTTTCAGGGCTGTTTAACACACAGGAAAACAGCCCTTTTAAAGCCATGTCTGTGTGATGTCACTCGAGAGGGCGTAAGTGGCGTCATTAGCCCTCGAGAATGGCCCTTTTGTTTACTGCTTCTTTTTTTCCTCGCCTAGTTTCTCCTTTTTACGCGTGTATGTATGCCTCTGTTTTTTGCATAAAGCTGACTCAGTAGAGTTCTTTTTATAAGTTTATAGGCCTGTCTATGTCGTCGTCCGTATAAATTTAGATAATATAACTGAATTTATTATACTGTTCGGCCAGAATAAAATGAGGCGCAAAAAAGATGGCTCAACTCAATCTATCTCCCTCTGTTTACAGCACTTTGTTCTTACTGGGTGGTCTTCATTTTTAGCAAATTTACCATGAACAAAATTTTAATATGAAAAGAAAGAACGGCACGTATGTTTAACGAAATCGACTCCAGCACGTTCATAATTCACATTCTTTTATTGGGCTTCTACTGTTATCGTTGGGCTCAAACAGGATGACTAGGCATGTTTTGTACACATTCTAGACCAACAAAAAGAGCAGTGGCGTATCATTTACTATTTTTTAATTTTTTCATAAAACTGTGTGGAGTTCCCATTTTACGATTTTGCAATTTTTGGAAAGTCATTTAGTATTTTTTTATGGTTCTAGATTCGTATGCAGCTACCTAATGAAATAGGTAGGTACCTATATAATATAATAAGCATAAAAGTTTTTAGATATGGTTTAGATCAAGTAAGGGCCTACCCAGTTTTTTCATTTTGATTTTAACTTTCCAAGAAAGACTGGAAAAATTGCTTTTAATAATATTACTGATTAATGCGCGGTAAACTACAACACGACTAAAAAAGCATAACAATATGAATAAGGTACTACCGTATTATCATGTTATATTAATCAGACTAGCCCATAACATACTGACAAGCGGACCGAACCGCGATATTCTGTGAGCTGGCCGCAAAATATTTGCGCCTTTCTTTACATTAAAACAGCGGTATTACCCCCTCCGCTTTCACCTCGTAACCGCGGCTACCGATTCATCAATTTGTACTTATTCGTGTCTGTAGGTGGTCATAGCCAGTGTCGGAGCTGAACTTTAGTCAAGGTAGGCGTCGAGGCGAAAGGGAAAATTATAGAATAAGCAAATAATTAAATAAAAAATTATTTTTATTTAAGATTTATTTTTTGTGTATTTTTGAGGAGGAGCACGCGGCCAGTAAGGAGCAGCCGCCCCTGAAAATCAGTCAAATGTATCCAGGTCCTCAAGGGTGGAATAATCTCCAACTCCCACTACGAATAGACACAGACAAAAACTAGAAAGCATAAAATAAATAATTTTATTAAACCTATCAAAGATGCTCCATTAACAAAATAAATATTTATTCTGTAGCTATAGGTATACATCAAAAACCAAGAACTCTGATTTGTGGAGGGGATTAGAACCAGAAAGCAAAAACGAAACATTATTTTAAGAGGATTACCGAACGAAGAATCGTGGGTGGCGTGGGTCCGTCTATTTCGGGAGCTTTATTCAGTGGTAAAGGTGTATTTATTTGTAAATACGGAATGTGCAAAACCATAATGTTTGCAATATAAAAGGGTGAAACTTTTAATATTATACCGTGCAAATGAAAAAAAGTCCTCCCTCTACTTAATTTTTAACGGAATAAAATATCGACATGAAATAATAAAAGTCTAATAAATTTTTTTCATTTGGCGAAATTTATAAAAACATAGTAAAAATAGGGAAAATAACACCTACTTATAGAAATATCTAAAGTTTTAAATGATTGACAGACACAGAATTTGAATGTCTTTGCGCCATTGCATTGATGTGTGTGCTAGTCAGAGAATAAGAGAGAAGATGAGACAAGATATGATATTTGATGTTAAATGTGACTTATGTCCATTGAACCAACGAAGATGAAAACACGACACATTATGCATGCATTATGCATGCCTGATAGAGATCGATATAACAAATAATATAGAGCGAAGTATGTATATTTCTTTTAAAACTGATCTTGAAACATCGCGACAGCTTTCATCTCTGTCAAACCCTTCCGCTTTAAGGGTTAAAGAGATATATTCTATTAAAAGTACAAGGTTCTCCTAATATACTGAATATCGCGTAGCAAAGATTCGTTTTGAACTTATCTCAGAATGCCGTGCACAGCTTTCATCTCTCTCAAACCCTCTTACCTTAAGCGCACAAGAAATTCGGCGGGATAAAACTAACTAATACTAAAGTTGTTTTTCCGTCCGTGTTAGTGCATGATACTGTGTGTTTTCAATTATATTATATTTCTTTGGAAGAAAATACTGTAAAAATTATTTTTTTAACCGATAAAATGGTCTACTAAAATAACTACAAAAAAATTATTTGGGTGTGTACTGTGAGTAAAAACTTAAAAGCTCGAAAAAGAAACAATGGGACGTTGCCAAATTAGAATAAAATCAAAACAAAACGTGTTTTGTTTTTTTTTTTCCAACTCCTAGTAAAACCAAGTAAAGATAGGCAAAATATTGCAAGTTTTAAACGATTCACAAACACGGAATTTAAATAACCTTCCACCATTACAGTGATGTGTGTGCTAGACAGAGAATAAGAGAGAAGAAGATGAGACAAGATATGATATTCGATGTTAAATGTGACGTATGTCCATTAAACCACCGAATATGAAAACACGACACATTGCATGCATGATAAAGATTTTTATAACAAATAATAGACAGGTTGTCCCAAATCAATTATTTATTTGAAAAATAAGGAGTGCGTGAGACAACGTATACAAAGATATATGATATAAATGTACAAGGCAGAGAAAGCAAACGACGAGCAGCCAATAGAAACTCAGGCAGCAGAAGCGTTGCTGACTGGCTATCCTTTTCATGTACTTTTCAATTGTATCACACACCTTATCACTCGCACTCACGATTTCTAGATGAAACAATTGCAATGGGACAGGGAGTAAAGCGAAGTATGTACATTTATTTTAAAACTTATCTTAAAACATCGCGATAGATTTCATCTCTGTCAAACCGTCCGGGTCTGAGGGTTAAAGATATACGTTCTACTAATAAAAGTAGAAGATACTTCTAATAGACTGAAAACGGCGTAGCAAAGAATCATTTTGAACTTATCTCAGAATGCCTTGCACAGCTTTCATCTCTCTCAAACCGCAAAAGAGATTTGGCGGAATAGACTGATCCAATAAACTAAACTAGCGGTAGTGGTTTTACCGCCTATTTTAGTGCACAATACTCTGTGTTTTTCAATTATATTTTTAAAACTAAAGATATTTTTTTGAAAGAAGATACTATAAAAATATTTTCTTAACCCATAAAGTGGTCTACAAAAAAATTATTCGGAGGTGTACGGTGTGTAAAAACTTGCAACCTTTAAGAAGAAATATATGAAGGAAAGCAAGAACGTTGCCAAATCAGACTGAAATCAAAATAAAACGCGTTTTGTAAATCTTTCCAACTCAGTAATTATGTTTTAAATAAAGATGTTCCAAGTCTACTCCTACACTTCATTAGTTTCCATCCTCCCACAACTTTTAGCAGCCTTTCTAAACTTGTCAAGCTTTCCTTGAAATACATTCTAGTTAAGAGTGTAAGATTGGCCTGGGCGGCATTCGGTAAATTAAGCTACATATTAAAAAATATAAAATTTCCTCAGTACCTCAAAACGTACTCACCTTTAGATTTCAGACTTGGAAACTTACAAAATCAAACATGGATAAGGTAACAAAAGCCCAAAGATCAATGGAAAGGCAAATGTTACGTATATGTAGCTGTATGCTAACAGATAGAAAAAGGAATAAATGATGAAAAAAAAAATTAGCTTTGTGGCCCGGGCCCGGATGATCCCCCTCCTTCCCCCTGTGTGCGCCCCTGGAGCATGGCAGAAACTTTTCGGTTCTGTCTAGGTTCTAAATAAACTTACCGATTCCAAAGATTTTTCTTGTACAAGTAGAGTTGGAGTGGAAATAAGGGCAAGCAAAAACAAAACCACCGTTTGTCGGTTATAATCTGGTTTCAGGTTTGATTTTATCGGTTTACTGGGTTTCACAGATTGTCGCATCCACTGATTTTCCAAGGGATTACAGGGGTAGAGAAATCAATTAGAAACGGTTTAAATTATTTGGAAAGGATTTATTAGTTCCTGATAAAAAATGGTCAAGAAGGTAAGATTGAAAAACAAGATCTCTGAACGACCTAGTCATCGCTAGCGACTCTCCTATATATACGAATTTTGCGCCCATTTGGAAAGACAACATAAAATACAACTTTCAGTGATTTTACCAAAAATTTTTTAAAAAATGGGACAAAATGGGGATAGGTTAATAGGTATAACAAGATACCCCGTTTTGCCCCAAACCACCAGTCAAATTCAAACATAAATCATACATCGTGAAAGGCTAATTTTACGGGCAATGCATTTATATATAAATAATACATAAACCAACTGATTGTTCAATATAAACAAAATTTTGAATTCTGTAAAAAAATGTACTTACAAACTGCGCAAGCTTTTTTTACAATAAACAGCGCACAATATGACACGTTAAGCAAAAACCAACTTAAGCTCAGCCGACCGGCACCAATCAAATTGCAGAGAGTTGAACCAGTCGTGGGGACAAAATATCTGATATTAAGAGGTTTTATTCTTGCGCAGTTTACCTAAAACTGCAATATCCCGTTTTACTCTAGTAGCCCATTTTCCCTATTTTTAGGTAATTGGTAATTGTTGGAACTTAGATACTACCTAAAACTTCCAGTAATCTTTGCTTACCGCTGGCAATTACTGTTCCAAACTACTTACCGCTTTTGGTGAGAGGAGCAAGTTTCTCGCGCGCTTAGCTTTGGCCTATATCTGCCTGTAACCCTAGATATTGTCCGGCCAGAATAAAAAGAGGCACAAAAGAAATAGCTCTAATTAGCGCTATCTTTCTCTGTCCAGTCGCGTGCTATAATTTTTTAGTTCATCATTATTAGGTATTAATTTTATATTTTACTCCTCCTGAGTCTCTTTTTTGCTGGAAAACTCCATACCTCATTTTTCTTAAAAAGAAATAGTTTTTCAAAACTTTTATACTTATTATATTATATAGGTACCTACCTATTCATTAGGTAGGTGCGTATTAATAAAAGGGTGTGCATTATGAATGGGCTGGTGTCCATTTCGTTAAATGTACCAGACGAGTACCGTGTTTTCTTGTAATATTAAAATTTTGTTCATGGTAAATTTGCTAAAAATGAAGACCACCCAGTAAGACAAAAGTACTTTAAACAGAGGAAGTTAGATTGAGATGAGCCATCTCTTTTGCGCCTCATTTTATTCTGGCCGGACAATATGTATTCTATTATTTTCTATATTTAACTTGCAACCTGACAAGTACACAACCTGAAAGCCGACCCCGTTAAATATTTTTTATGGGTTATTTCTAAACAAAGCATAAAAGCGTGAAATAATGCGCCGAATATTCACAGCCAAAAGAGAGCAAAGCGAAATCAAAAAGGCATAGTGGTGTGTAAGTGCCAAGAAGAGAAGTCCTAATAGCCTAGTTTTCCTTCCGTTAAAAAGACGTAATTTTCTTGTTTTTCGCTCTCGCTTACGAGGTAAATGCAAAAAAATTTTCCCTGTTCAGGTAATAAGGTAGTCTTGGCTCGTTTCATCGCGTTTACTTAATAAATACGTTTTGGTCATGCCAAAAAAGGCCGACGATTAACGCTATTTGACAATGTTGACATTTGAACGTCACATGTAGTTAACGGCTTCCGCGGAGTCCGCAAACGCATAGACGGTTAATATAAAAATTTTGACCCACGTTATTGAGTAAATAACCCTTATAGAGGAGCCACCGGCGACCTTAACCATCTGCCACTCAATTATCTTATTGAGGGGCAGATGGCGCTGAAATAAATATGTCTGGTACGCAATATTCAGAGAAAACTACTATGATCTAATGGCATTTGTATGATAGGCATGAGTACCAGACGAATTGTTTCAGCGCCATCTGCCCCTCAATATGGTAAAGCTCGCAGGTGGCTCCTCTATATGTGTTATTTACTCAATGCCCACGTAGAAGCTTCGCAGCCAACGATAAAGACCGGCCATGGCACGTTATAAGCAAGTCGGCGGTCACGTGATCTTAGGGGTCCCAGGATTCTTATTGTATTGCTTAATATATTATATGTTTTTACACAATTTAAATAAAGTAACAAAAAATTTTTGTTCTTTTATAGGCAAAAATTGAAAAAAATATTTTGCTGATATATGTGTTTATTACGGATAAAAGAACTGAATCTATAAAATAAAAAATTATACAAAATTTGCACTCTAATATCTTCAGGTACATATATTAGGTACATACATAATATCGTTAGTAACTTCAAATCTATATTTCTATTCTTTGACTGTCATCATCCTTGTCTGAGTTGTTATTCAAAGATTTATTAGCAGACACTAAATCATAGTGTTTTTTAATAAAATTATTTTAAACAACTTTACAGGCGCTTAAACTAATTTTTTCCAGCTTTGACAATAGTTCTTCTCCACAAAAACACTCGCTAGAGTTATCTGAAGAAAAATTTTCAATATAAAACATTTCACAATAATTTATTAAAAAGAAACAAGTGATTTTGTGAATAAGTGAGATGGTTTTCACATTCAATGAACTGAATGTAGTGGTCGTCAATAGGTTTTTGAAAAATTACTTAGCACAAAGTTTAATATATATTTCATTAAAGTGTAAGTTAACTACCAACTTATGTTCTTTTAAAAGCTGTATCTTACTTTTTAAATATTTCACACTACCAGAGAGATTACTATCTGTTAACAATATTTTACAAATCAGTTTTTTAATATTGCGAGGGTGCGGAAGACATATTACCTTAGAATTGTAAATTGACGTGTATGCACTGGATGACTGGATAAACACAGATGAAGCCAACATTAAAGTGTATTCACCATTTCTTCGATTTTCAGGTTACCTTTTCAAGAGACCTAACTGTTCAATAAGAAATGACAACTGAACACATTTTTCACTCTCACTATTGAAAATGTCACTAAGGATGTCTATTACTTGATTTTAACGCAACCCACTACAGTCTTTTTCGTGGGCTGGGTTATTTAAATAATTTTGATAAAATTCACATAAAATTCGTGCCCGAATTTAAAAAAAATCGACGTAAACAAACATACCAAAATTGAAAACACACATGTTTTATAATGACAGCGGGCCGTGAGGCGTTTTTTTATGAGCCTCCTACGGTCACGTAATATTTCGGCGCCCGGGCCGGTCTTTCTCGTGGGCTGCGTAGAAGCTTCTATTACATTCCGTGCCATTTTCGATCGACTGGCGCTGGCTGCACAGGTCACTGCAGTGTTGAGCGGAACCCACTTATTTGACATAGGGGTAGATGAAGAAATAAGAAACAGTAAAAGGATTTTTTTTGCTACTGTTGCATTTTGCCTTTTGTCATTTGACATATCTAAAAAAACCTTTGAAATTCTTCTACTACAATATTAATAAAGTTTTAGCACTTTTGTGTTCTTTTTTCAACGTATTTTTGACAAGCAACCCATTTCAGATAAAAAAATTTGCCTGAGGAAAACACTTTATTTTTATTTTTTATTTAATATTTAAGTTTGTTGTTAAATGTAAGATTTTTTATACTTTACTTTTTGTTTAAAAAACGTCGCAATAGGGCAAAAAAATATAGTATTTTTTGTTGCAGATTGCTTTGAATAGGTACTTAGTGAAGTTGCCTTTAAATTTGACAAAAGTGACCCATGTAAAGCTCAAGAAATGGCAAGTTTCAAAAATATTAAATAGAGTCTAACGCAAATAGTCCACAGTATACCGGTCTATTTTTGAAGTCATTACTAACAAACAGGCTAAATTTTCGTACATAGCTTTATTTGACCCAGACGCCTTCATTTTTCTCCTGCAAAAATACTTAAAAGTGATTCCTAAGAGAGTGCGAAGGTGTTGATATGCTTCGTGCATCGGACTGACTAAACCAAGCATATGATTTGTAGCCCAATATTGCCATTAACTTTCAAACACAATTTTTAGGCTTTAGAAAAAAAATTGTGTTACTAATTCTTTAATGAAACTTTTTTCATCCCGTAATTTATAATTTGGAGATAATTTAAAAGTTAGTACCTGTTTTTTTTTGTTGCCTAAAAAATATGTTTGAAAGTAAATAGCAACATTGTCCCCAAAATCATATGCTTGGTTTAGTCAGTCTGAAGCTTAGAAGAGAAAAAGTGAGGCGTCTCGGTCGAGTAAAGCAATGTACGAGAATTCAGCCTGTTAGTCATCACTTAAAAAAATACTCTGCCAATCTATGGGCACCTAAGCTCACACTGGGTACTATAGTTATAGTGTATCTACGTGAAAGCTAATATAACTAAAAAACTCCAGACTCAATTACCTTTCGTTTGATACCACACAAGCCATGTTTTGACTTAAACTCTAATTTTTCAAATCTACCCCCACCCTTTTTTTTTAAACTAAAATGTATCTTGTTTAACTCCAGACTCAATTACCTTTCGTTTGATATCACACACGCCATATTTCCACTTAAACACTAATTTTTGAAATTTACCCCCCTTCCCCTTTTTTAAATAAACTAAAATGTATTTTGTTTAACTCTCTAATTTTTGAAATCTACCCCCACCCTTTTATTTGGCTTGTGTTCGGTGGATTTTGTTCATTTTTAAATGGGACCATCTCGACCCAAAACCCAGCCTGGGTACCAAATTTCATTAAAATCGGGCAAGCGGTTTTTGAGTTATGCGCGTTGTATGGGTGGCTGTTCTCGCGCGGGGGCGGGAGGAATGTTTCTTTTAGTTAATTAGGCAAACGTTCGTTGCCCTTCCTACGTGTTGCTGGTTCTATCCTTAGTGAAGACGTATGAGTTTGTTTTAATTTGGAGTAGGTCAGTAGTTAAAAGCCTTGCCGGTCGCGTGTCCATTGTTTGTTTTTGTTTATTTACAAAATGGAACTAAATACCGTCGATTATATAATTTACTGTGCAAATTTAAATACGCTAACATATGAACTTCGGTTACAAATAAAATCTTTAGGGCCACCCTGGCACTATGGCACTACCTCACGAGCCCCCACTGGATGACTGGACCAGTCGGTATGTAAGGTCACTAGATCACGAACTTCCTAACTTCGTGATCTAGTGACCTTAGGTGTATGATCCACGTCTGCAAGGCATACAAAGTAAACGGCGTGCATCCGATGAACAGGTGCCTAGCGAAAGGGTTGCGTTCATGTGAGGGGCTGGCTATCCTTTTCATGTTTAATTAATATTTATTTAACAAAAATAGTTTTAAACAACAAGTGAAATTAAAGAAAGAAAAATAAGAAAAAAGTTTTCTGCTTCGGCCGGGGATCGAACCCGGGATCTCTTGCTATCTAGGCAAACATTCTACCACTGAACCACCGAAGCCACACATAAATTTTCGGAAAACTTCCACCTATGCAGGCCGCGGTGTCTCAATACAAGAACGAGAGACTCTCAGGGTATTAACTCGACCAAGTCATCCAACTGATCTCTAAATTCTTCCTTCCCACTGTCAAAGGTATGATAACTCAAATTAGACGTAAAGAATCAACGTCTGAAAGCATGATATACCTTTTCGTGTGTTAAAATTTCTGATCGCAAATGGGCGATTTGCCAATATAATTATCAAATACCAAATTGCAAATAATGCATGTTGTTTATAGTTTTGGGTCCTTGCATTATTTGCAATTTGGTATTTAATAAAAATGGTTTTGTTTAAGCTTTTCTTATTTATGGTTATGTTCTTGTTCCTTAAAAGTAATGATCCAAGGTCAGACACCCTCGCACATACTTCAATATATCTAGCTCAGACATACGGACAGACGGACATCCTGGAAATGCAATAACATTAGGGAAAATGCGCGTGAACAATTCCTGATACATGCCGAGCATCCCCCTAATCTGTTCCCTTTGTAGTCAAACTAATCCAGATTCCACTTACCTCGTCTTTCTTATCGTTTAAAAAGAAAAATAAAATCAACCAAAGTCACCTAACGGATATCAGTAAGAAACGACTAAGGGTCATCTCACTTTACATTAAAAACTCCTTTTAGTTTATTTCTATTCTTTTTTCTCCTATATGGTGCTGACCAAAGAAGAACTGTTCCAAGATGTCGGATAGTAATGAAACGAATATCTGGAAGGGTCAAGTGGATTGCAATACACAACCAAGAGTGATAAATCAAGAAGTAGTCTGCTTGTCAGGGGGTGCAAATGGAATTTTTCCTAAGCCCTGCAATTCAATTTCGAGTGGGGGAAAATGTTAAGAATTGATTAATTATTATTGAGATATAAGATGCTGTTTTGACAGTTCTTATGATGGTAATATGGAAAGATTTTATATAAGTATAAGGGTAACAAAAACAAATGCTTTGTTGTATTTCGTTTTTCTGTAGACTCAATAAACCACTAGCGCACCCAGGAAGATGTCTTTGGGGTGCCCGAGATACTATAATGCCATATTTTATGCTATTTTCATGAAATATGTGAAAAATATAGGTGCGCCCATGAATAAACCAGCGCAGATTAGCTGGAATTTAGTTTTGTTTAAAAAGAAGTCAATTACCTATTAAATATTCCATTACCGGTTCCACCGGTGGGGAGTGGGGGGTGGGGGTAATTACCCCTCACAAAGCCCAAATGAAAAATGTAAGGTATAAAGGCTGGTAGTTACTAGAAGTTAAAGGCTAAAAAAAATATTTTATTTATATTATATAATAATAGGGACCCATTCGCAAAACTACTTTATAAAGCCATGTTGACATCATTAAATAAATGGATCCCTGACGGTTTTAATACCTTCCTAGCTAGCCTATTAGCCTACTAAAACAGTTTTTATTGATGCGATGCTCCGTTAAAAAGTTAGCATTTTAAAAAAATTTTAATTGTCAAAAACCTGTCATTAACATTAATGGATTTTGACCAAAATCTAACCAGCTCGTTAGAGTGTCGAACACTATTTTTCTGAAAATTTTATGAACATCGGTTCAGTGGTTTAGGAGCTATAGTGTTACGGACAGAAAAAAAATACAACACACACAGACAGACGTCACGACAATATTGTTGGGATAGGTCAAAATACACCCAAATAACATATTTTCGGCGTTATCTAAAAAAAAAAAAAATTTCGTCGAAAACAATACCTTCTCTAGCCATTGCTGTCCGTGCTAGAAAGGTAAAAAACCTAACATGTAGGACCATTCAATAACTGCGATTTTCGGCGTTTTTCGCATTTTTTTGTGTCTGCGCGAAAGATTGCAATGTTCTTGTTTTTAATTAACTACGAATTTTATGGTGTACGGTCAATAAAACCCCGATTCGCACTTTTTTCTTTTGTGTACGGGTGTAAGTTTTCACAGATTTTGTTTTTTTTTTAATTTTAAAATTTTACGAAATTTTTAATATATTCTTTTATCTTTTTGTGGCTAAAAATGTCAAATAATGTAACCAGATACTTTTTTAACTTTATTTCATTGCATGATTTTTCGGATTTATTCTGTGCGTTATTTTACTATGTGCGCTTTTTGCCGTGTGCGGTTTTTATGTTTGTTTTTTTCTTATTTACAGTCACCGCTTGACCATTCCCCCCTCCCCCCAGACATCGGCTAACCGCCGTTGAAATATCCTGCTTTTGATATTCAAAAAGTGTGTTTTTTAAAAATGCTCAAGAAGTGTTTTCGCTAATTAATACTCAGTGGAACAAGGGAGAAATTTATACCTATTTGTTTTAAATTAAGACTTTTTTCTAAAAATTGGCAGCTCAGCAAATTATGATTAAAATAAAATAGGCAAGTTATATACTTAAAGAAGTCTTATTTAGTTGCAAATGTCCTCCTTTTTAAAAGAAAGTCCTCCTTTTCTAGTCCCTTAAATACGCTGGCAACTAATTTGAGTGAGGTAATAAAGGAATTTTGTGCCTGGCACATAGTCGTATTACTCGCATTGTTTTTGCGCGTGGAGCCTGGATGTTTGAATTTACTCCCTTTACCATACATTTGAATTATTTCAGCAGACATTTTAATACGTTTTGAGTCATTTTATAGCGGAATTCGGGTGGGCAAGGGTAAGTTTCTTTAAAAAAAATAGAATTAGAAACCCCAAACATAGTATTAGTATGGTTTTTAATGACTTGTGGGTAATGGTTTGGGGGCAACACCCGGATTTTTTTTGAAGTGTAAACTTCTTTAGGCGCGTTTAGCAGTTTTTGTAGGTAGTAAATTGAACTCAGCCATCAGGCTCGGCTATGTAACGCTCATTCGGGTAAAGTCGGCTCGAGTCGGCTATCTGTGAAAGGAACATTTAGCGAGCGATATGATGATGCAGATAAAGGCCAGTATTATTAATTTCGCCTTGTTGAAGTTTACACTTCTGCCGTGTGGTCTTAAGCACACACAATTTTTTTTACTGACTTAAAATTCTGGCACTACCATGTTGCATTGACAAGAGCTGCCGCTGGATTCATCTTAAGTCAACAACTTCGATATGATGCGTTTAGTCTTTCTAATATTACTAAAGTATTATCGGCATATTAGTTGTTCAAAAACTTGCCATTAATTATGCCCTCTTTACATAGAAATTAAAAAGGAGTGTGAGAAATATGCATTGCATTGATTAGAATTTTTCCTTGCTCTGATAACTGTCTTTCACTTTAACCTAATAACAATAACTTTAATAAACGTAAATTTTAGTAACCGTGAATTAAAAAATCAAACAAGTTTTCGTGCAACCCACGGAAAAATATAAGAGAAACAAAAACTTCTTTTTACCCGATTAGCCACGAAAACTTGATTGATTTTTAAATTTACGTGTACTAAAATTTACGTTTGTTAATATTATTTGGCATAAAAATTCCGCTGATTGACGCTTACGTCTAAAGGCAAGTAAAAATGCTAAGGAGGCATTGCCCTGGCAAGAAAGACAGAAGTGCTGTCGTAGGTTTCTTTTTTTTTGCAATCGATCGATATATACAGGGCTCGACTTCGAACGTTTAGCCTTTATGAAAAGCGTATAAAAAAGGATGATCTTATGGAAAGCAAGAAGTCAGTGAGGGACCAAAGACGCGCATATTCAGGAGCGTTTGCCGCTATGACTCAAAATTCATTAATAGTTTTTTATTACTAAACACGAGCAATCAAAGTAAGATTTCCACTTTTAAAAGACGAAGAAATAGTCATTATTATTTATTTCGTTACATTAAACATAAAATCGAGAAAAATGCAATTTTTTAATAATTTTTTCTTACACAATAACCTTGCTCTTTTATTAAATTCGCGCTTAAATGCCGCTCAAGTGTTCGATCTCCTGGCGGCGGCTCACGAAGTCAAGTTGCTAAAAGTCACCATACACTATCCAGGAAACAGAATAGGGGACAACATTTTTAGGGGTAGGGATGTACGACAGCCCTAAACCTCTTGCCCCTTTACTGGTTTCAGTCTGCAGAAAAAAATATTTGTCACGTTTAACTACTCTTTTTAAAATTTTATTTTTGCCCCTTAAATGGAGGGGCCAGTCCTCTTTAAAAAAATAATAAGTTGAAATGCGGTGTTATGGTAATTGCCATTATTTAAGTTTTAAAATAATTAAAAAATTATTTTACAATTATAATGAAATTACAAAAATGCAATTGAATTACCAAAGTGATTGTTATTATTTGTAAAAAGCTATTTTGCTTTTATTATTTAAAGCAATCCACGTTTCGTATTGAATTTAAGGGGAAAGTTCCGAATGTATTACGAAGGAAGAGGGCTCCTAAATTAAGCATGTTCAAGTTTGCATGTTTGCAAGTAGGAAATTTGAATTTGTGGAATATTTTGTTTGTGCGTGTAGTAACCTCCTTTAACATTTTTGCCATGTTAGAAAGCTCTACCTGTACACTTAATTACGGGTTCGCAGTATTGATTATTAGTCATACAGTTCAAATGATATCTAAGAGATGGCGCTACATCAATTAAAATCAAGGTGTTTTAAGTATTTTATGCATCACTGTCTTTGGCCTACTCAGCCAGTCAGAGTAACGTCATTAGATCGCGAAAAGAAAACCGTTTTCTTAAATTGCTAACTTGACAACAGCGCTAAACTATTTATCTCTCTTAGTGCCATTTATTTAAATAGCGATCTTACTTCAGTTCACATATTTTTCAATAGCCAAACGATTGACGAACCCTGTATATAGCAGTGTATTCCTTGCGAGGGCTTTCTCACTATAGACGTAGGATGAGAGACAAATCGGTCTGATTAACTTGGCAAGGGTGTCACATTGACTAAGAAGTGTTCTGAGGAGTCCCATTAGAAGGAAACAATTCACTGTCGACACTTATTAGATGTCCATTAGATCTTGGACCCCCGTGAGGTTAAGCTTTCGAGCTACCCACGGAAAAATATGAGATAAACAAAAACTTCTTTTTACCCGATTAGCCACAAAAACTTATTTGATGATAAATAACTTTAATGTTCTTGCTATTAGCATATAATCTTATCTTTTAGTATCTTTATAAGGTATATTAAAAGACTCTTAAAACACCATTAAACAGAAATTTTCTTTTAAAAATCCTGCTAAAAGACTTTATATTGAAGGTGTAACAAAAGTCCCCATAATAACAGTAAAAAACCAAGGTGCTGGTACATAATGCGAGACGTAAACACCCACCAAAAATAAACATAAAACGTTAAAAAAAGCTTAAAATCGAGTTTTATGCCGTGCGCACAGTTTTTTTTCCTTTTAAGTAAAACAAAGAGCTTTTCATAAAAAACCGAGCTTTGAGCTGGAATGAGCGGCATTTAATGTGTTTCAGTTTTTTAGAGCTCTAGCAAAATAAGTAGTTATTAACGTCGTATGTTTACAGTATGGTGTATGCTTTAATCCGGGCTTATCTAAATAGCTTTTTATGCGTGTTCACCAAAAAGGTTTTATTTAATGTTATTTACTTTAATATCTTTTTAATTTGTACGAATTAATAAATTTTTGCTGGGAGCTGGAATAAGCGGCTTAATGTGCTTCAGTATTTTGGTTCTCTAGCAAAATAATAGTCCCGGGCTATACCGTCAAAATTAAGCCTCCGTGGGTTTTTTGATGAAGATTTTACAACACCTGTTTTTTTTTTAATTAACTTTCTTAATTTTACTAATGATCCCACCAATACTGCCTGATCTGATAACAGACCCAAAATTGTCTCAGTCAAAAAGTAAGGTTAGGGTGTCAAAATATTTTTTCAATTCTGAACGGTTTGAGCTAAAGTAATTATAATTTTCATGCAAATCGGCCTTCATAATATCCTAATTTTTTGGCTTTAAAAAAAATTATATATTTTGCCCCTAGGGGGCGCAAAGGGGCAAAATATGTATTTAGATTATGCCTTATATCTTCCAAACTATTGCACCTGCACAACTAGGTCTCATCAAATTAATTGCTTGCACAATTACCCACAGGTCTGCCATACTAAAGAAATTTAGAAAACAAAGCTGTAAACGAGACCCTTAAAAAAGCTTAATTGAAAATCAATCACTCATTCAAGATATTTTATTGGATAGGTCATATATCATTAAATACAAAAATGTTCATCTCTAGGGGCGGCGGCTCCCACGAGGGGTTATAATTTTTAAAGTTTAAGCAATTTTTTCAAATGAATTCCTTGCAAATTTAAAAAAAAAAACTAAGTTTTGTGGCAATTTATATTGGAGTTCGGGTATTGATTCATTCTGTGAGAAAAAATTATTTTTATGCGGCTGTTTTCTAGAGCAGAGCTCTGGATACTTGTATGAGCAACCAACTTGATAAAACATAGGTGTGTAGGTGAATTAGCTTAGAAGATATAAATAAAATCTATATGTTTGTGGCGGATTCATTTTACAAACACAACTTTTTCTGGGTATTACGCCACTAGTAAGGAAAAATTACTTTAAAAAATTATAAAAAACCACTGCGTTTCTCCTAGAAAAATAAAAATCACTAATTTGTCAGTGGCTTTCTATAAAAATAAATAGTTGCCTAGTAAAACCTAAACCACTTATCTTTTAATTGAATTTGAATACGCTACGTTTCGATTGCCAATCTACAATCGTTTTCAAGCTTTTTATTTATATTTTGTCTCAAAATCTTAAAGCTTGAAAACGATTGTAGATTGACAATCGAAACGTAGCGTATTCAAATTCAATTAAAAGATAAGTGGTTTAGGTTTTACTAGGCAACTATTTATTTTTATAGAAAGCCACTGACAAATTAGTGATTTTTATTTTTCTAGGAGAAACGCAGTGTTTTTTTATAATGTTTTAAAGTAATTTTTCCTTACTAGTGGCGTAATACCCAGAAAAAGTTGTGTTTGTAAAATTAGAAGATATAAGGCATAATATAAAAACACATTTTGCCCCCTTGCGCCTTCTAGGGACAAAACGTATAATTTTTTTTGACAGCCAAATAATAAGTATGTGAAGGCCGATGTGCGTGTCAAGTTTCCTTACTCTAGCTTAAACCGTTCACAATTAAAAAAATATTTAGCAGCCTCACCTTATTTTTTAACTGTGACCCTTTTGGGTCTGTTAACAGATCAGGCAGTGTTGGTCGGATCATTAGCAATCGATTAAAACAGGTGTTGTAAAATCTTCATCAAAAAGCTCACGAAAGTCGAAATGGCCCCGGACAAGGTGTCGTTTTCGTTTACTCTTTTAGGACTGAACAGTTTTATTATGCTGTATTTTCCTAAGTTGTTTTTTACAATGATTCCACATTTCTGAGACACATTGCACACTAGGTAAAATATATTTAAATATTTTTCTGTAATTTTTGTGTTATGATTTGTGCGACACAGACATTAAAAATTAAATTATACTTTTTTTTAGGGAAAAAAAACGTTGTATAGAAAGTTGCCACTTGAAAACTGTTTTAACTTTAAAAAATTCCTCTTAAACTTCCCGCACCGGCCAACTATGTAATTAATATGGAAACTTTTTACTTTTTCATCGCCTCTATCGCCGCTCTATACATATATCCTTATATACAGGGTGACCATTTTCTTTTGATTTTGACGCGTATAGTTTTTCCATAGTTAAAAACGAATATTAAAATCAAATTTGATCTTGGTTGTTTTATTTTTTCAAGAGAGTTTTTATTGGCGCTCTACTACTTAAAATGGTAGCGTGTCTTTTGTTTTAGAAGACTAATCACTTAGCGGTAAGCACAAATCAAAACAAACACAAATACAAGTGACTCCTTATGCTTTACATTACGAAAATTTAAACAAACAACAATTCAAAACAGTGAAAAAATTAAAAAAAACGATATTTATTACAAAACGCTTAACGAAATTTTTATTGAGGTTATGTATGAACATCAAGAGAGGTAAGCTGACATTGGCTAGATACAAACTACAAGCAACAAAATACGAAACTTATCATATACTTGTAGTATATTTTCCTTGTAACTTTTATTTCTACAGCATTTTTTTTTGGTCCTTATGGTATTCGGAGATAAGAATAGCACCAAGGTAACCCCTAGACCTGTCGTAAGAGGCGACTAAAGGGGCCTCGACCCATAAGTAAATGGGTAGTCTGGTAACGGACGACCTTTGACCAGTATGTTAACAGAACACCCACACAGATAGCTTTGGTAGGGTATGGTATGGTGGGCTAACCTGGTGATGCATGCTAAAAAAGACAGCTATTAAAGATAACCCACGGGTCCGGGCTAACCCTCCATTGAGAAACTGGCCCGGAATCGATTCGGTGACCTGGCCATTCAGAAAATCACCAGATGGGACAGGGAAAATGGAGTGCCTATTTGGAGCTAGCAGCTAGTGCGGGCACATTGTGGCTCTCTCTACCCTCTTGATTATGTCAAAAGGTTTATGACCCACCAGTGGTCTTAGGCTACAAGTATGGCATTATGTGGTATATCATAATGACTAAATTTCTGATCTAAGATATAATTTGAAGTCTACTAGGTTCTATTTACTAGATAATATTTAAATTATTATCTGAGTCAAACATAGTAGGTACGTGGCGCACAACGGGCCCAGAAAGGCGTGCCTAAGTGCCAGGTTAGATCCTTTACGGGTGCTAACCACCACTACCGTACATTCATACAGCATTTATTTTAAATAATAAATAATTTTTCGAGCTTTAGTGTTTTCGAGTTTTGTCACTTGTATCTAGTAGCTTATATTTTTAGTTATGCCCTCACCTTAACAATGTCAAGTTTTTTTTTACGATTCAATTTCAAAAACGAATCTTCTAGCTTATCTTGGTCAACCTGTATTATCCATATCCAAACATCAAGTAGCCTTTGGTACATGAAAAGAGCTTCGGCAGCAAAAAGGCTTCCGTTTAAAAAGAATTTCAAATATTCGACTTCGACTTTATGAATATTTAAGTCGAGCTGCTACATAGTTTTTAAAAACCTCCTACAAGCTTTTCAGCTTTTTTTAACTTTATCGCATCTTTCGAGAATCATAAAGCATATCATTAAATTTAGTTTTAAAGTTAAGAATTTTCTCTAGTTTTTTTTTTAGTATACTAACTCAACTAGACCATGTTAGTTTTTCTAGTACAGTAACCTGACCAGTTCTAGTAGTATTTCTTTTTTCGCCTTCTTTTTTTTATTTTTGCCTTTTTGATTTTTTTTTCAATTTGTTTATTATCGACCTTCTGTAGTTTGTTTCCATCTTTGTTCCGCCACTCTTTTTTACACCTGGAAGTTTTATTTAAAAAGCTATAAAACCAAGTTATAATTATTCACAAATTAAAAATTTGTAAAAAACACGGAAGTCGTCGCAAAAGCTTCTACTAATTGAGTGTATATTTTAAAAGGATTTATCTAAAATGATAGTTTTTGCGCTAAGCGGCAAATGGTTTCGGTCGTTTAATCTTTTTGCCTCGCTTTAAACAAAATGTTCCAAAAGATGAAATCTGCTCTAAAATGATAGCAGTTTTGTATTTGAAGTCAGAATAAATAAGGCTAAAGGTAGGATAAAATAAAATAAGACGTTATTCTGCTCTAAAAGCAGAACTACAATATTTGCTGTCTATTGAGGCACAAGATCGAACTCCGTTTCCAGAATGGAAAAGAGGCTTGTAAGAAAAGGCTTAGAATGCGGGCAACAATGTATTCAATGGGAATAGAACTCATTATGGGCATATCATCTTATAGCCTTCACATTATTATGGCTGTTTCCACTGGAAAAATGAGTGCGGGACCAGTGCACAAGTGATTCAGTATTTCCATTTTATTGACATGCACTTTTTCGGTTTTTATATATCGTTAAAGAACTTTTGAATTTAGTTTTGCAACTTTTTTGTGGCCCCAAAGAAATCGTAGCAATCATGCTATAACTCTATATAATAACCTCCGCATTATAAGTATCTTATACTGCAGATCTTCGTTCCCTCTCCTAAGGCCAAAATCTAGGACACAAGTAAAAAAATAAATACTACACAATTAAACAAACATCTTAACGTTAAGATTGAAATACCTAGTATACTAGTAGCATGATTGCTACGATTTCTTTGGGGCCACAAAAAAGTTGCAAAACTAAATTCAAAAGTTCTTTAACGATATATAAAAACCGAAAAAGTGCATGTCAATAAAATGGAAATACTGAATCACTTGTGCACTGGTCCCGCACTCAATTTTCCAGTGAAAACAGCCGAAGACAGACATCGTTACCATATAATACCCTTTGCATTATTAGATTTTACGCAGGACTAGTTGAGAAAGCCCTGTGACGCACAATGTTGACCTGTGGTTTTTAAACAGAAAGACAACCCTCGCAACCAGTAAGATTAGAACTCATAATGTATATCGCCATCCTATAGTCATTTATATATTTTAAAAACCCTGGTGAGGCACAACGTTAACGTTTGACAGACATGAAGACAGCTCTCGAAAGAATGTTGGTTTAATAATAGATCCAGTAGGATTAGAACTCATATGGATATTGTTATTCTAAAGCCAACGCATTATATCCTTATAGTGCCGAGATAATTTAAAAACCTTGATGAGGTACAACGATAAAAAGAGCCCTTCAAGATAGCTGGAATGATATCAACAGTTGGTTAGTTTTATATAAATGAGTTAAATAAATTTGATTCTAGATTTATCAAATAAAGTTTGCCCATTTTGCCAAACCCTCAAGGAATTTTTCTAGATTTAATTTTCTTCTAGTGTCATTTAAATAATATAGAAAGTAATTTCGTTTATTCCAGGCGCCATGAGTTATTAAAAGAAAACTTTTAAAAGCCAATCAATCGATCGGCAACGCTGAAAATAAGTGCCTAACAGAAAAAGGGAAAGATTAAAATTCTACGAATAAATAATTCCCTTTTAATTTGTAACTTGGAAAGTGCTAACGACTTTTGCTGAAGTATTGAAGTTCTTTTTTTACAAATCGCAGCTTTTAATTACCCTTCTTTTAAAAATCTGAAAAATAGGATTTCTTTCTATTTTGGCTTAATTAACCCTGTTGCTATAAATTTCTTCTAAAACTAATCAAGTTTTAGTCACCTTGCCTTTCGATGAAGAATTAAAGCAGATACGAGGGTTGCCTTTTAAGTTTTGCATATACAGCTGAAATAAAACAGTAGATAATTTTTAAAGACTTTTTTGTCGAAGTATCCTCCACGATAATTAATGCAGTTGTCAAAGCTCTAATTCCATTCGTTTGTTGGTACTGTCAAAGTTGCATTCGTGAAAGCGTCAACTGCTTCCTCTAGCGACTGAAATCCTTTACCACACAGCCCAATCTTGATTGTCGGAAAAGTATAGAAATCGTTCGACCTTAGGTCAGGGACTGTAAGGAGGATGGTGTAACAAGTCAACGTTTTGATGGTTTAAAAATTCGATGATTTTTTTGTGCTTTGTGCGAATTTGCATTGTTTCGGTAGAGGGATGATTCGTCGTTCGAGGTTCGTTTTTTGAAGTTCAGCGATGACTTTCAGCAAACAAATGGTGATAAACCAATCAGCAGTAATAGTCCTTTGATCTTCCAAAAGAATTATTGCTACATGACCTGCTTTTCAGACAAATGTCGTGACCATCTTTTTGGATACAGTTCGAGAACAGGTGACTTTTGTTGACTTTTCTTCATCTTGGAACACCCAAGACGTTTATTTTCGGGTTCATATGAGTAAATCCACGATTCATCACCACTCTATACGTTTTTCGAGTTTCCGGCCTCAAAACGTTCTAAAGTTTCCTGACACCAATTGACCCTTGCTGCTTTCTGTTCTTCGGTTAACAGATGCGGTATCCAACGGGATTTAATTTTGTTACCGCTAATTCTTCATGCAAAATTTTTTGAATTGAGATTTTTGAAATCCCCTATTTCCTCGACGAGAGCCGTTTTTGGTGCACGTGGCCTTGAATCGTCGCTAACGCTAATCCGTCCACGCTTGAATTTTTCATACCAACGAGAAACTGTCGACTGATGTGGTGCCATTACTGAAAACTAAAATCAACTCAGCAAGGCATTCTTGTTGCGACAATTTGCTTTGAAAATTGTAAAAAATTATTGCCCGAATATGTCCGTTTAATTCCATTTTTCAACTAATTTGTAAATTTAAAAAATTCACTGTAGTTATACACTATGTATCGCACTGACGTTTTGAATTTAGGTTAGGTAGTAGTAGTAATGACATTTTATCAGTGTTGCCCTCTATATTTCTCTAGCGCCCTTTTAAGATGGTAAAATTAAAATAAAATCAATCCTTTTGGCGAGAAATCCAAAGATTTCAGATACAGAGCAATACAAAGCAGAACTAATTGAAAACCTAAGATCAAAAAGCTATCTTAATATTAAGTATATACACGCTCATATCATAATACACAGACTGTCTAAAAGCATTTCCTATAAATTACCTAATTGTACGTCGGAACCGCAAAGATTCTCCAGTAGCAAAACCACATCCCCTTTTCAGGGCTACAAGGGCGGAATCATATCATTAGGCATTCTAACTTGTAATTTAACCAACTCCACAAACCTCCAGGACTCTAATTCTCTAGGTAGAGTGAGTGCGCCGCGGACGGACCTGCAGAAAAGGCTTCATTATGCAACCGATTATCTTAGAGTACGGGTTCGTGGATTTGTAAATGAATAGTCCGATACCTTGTGGGTTGTTAAAGGCTACAGTCACTGGCATGGCCATTATACTGGAGGCCCAAAAACTAACCTAAATTTTGACTTTTTCTTAAATAAAAACTGGTAAATTTGAGGAGAAATTATGTTTTAACTAAAAAAAGGCCACCCGGCCCCCTTGTAGATCCGCCCCTAGCTGCAATGGTGCCAGCAACAGTAGCGGAACAAGAACGTGAAACACATGCTGCAGTAATTTTTATTTTTTTCAGCGATATGTGTCAGCAATCTATTTTGAGGTTTAGAAACCCGTGCTTGTAACCTAAAATTGAAATTGATTAATTGTGCAGCACTCATTGTCCGGGAATTATTATATAGTTTATGCTCTGTTAGTACCTACTAGAGGCTCTGGATGCGTAACTAAAAATAATCTACATACATTGGACAGATGTTTTTGCTCCAAATTGGGCAAGTCATATTGCCCTCCCTTTCTAACATAATCCAGCATAACACCGATTTATAAGATAGATGGACATTTTTAATAATTTAGGTTAGGATTTACTTCAAATTTTGACAACAAAAACAAAACAGATTACTATATCTATGTTTGTAAATATCTCTTTAAATGAGTCGACTGTATTTATAAATTTACTTCTGATACAATATTTGCGTACTTTCGATTTCTAGAATTTTGAAGTTGTATTTTTTATTTTCTCCGATGCGTTCTTGGTTTTCATTTTGCCCAATACTTTTATCTCTATTGTTTTTCTTAACAAGAATAATATTTTTGTTTTTACCAGATGGTGATCAAATCCACAAGTAACACCACGAATTGCTCGCACATCATACCAGTTTAATTCCGTATGTTGTCCACCTATAGCATAATTAATTATTGACTTTAGGTTTCTTGATGGCTCAATCCGGGTATATCGATAAATATCTTTGTTTAAAAAACCATTATTTATTTTTTACAAATGGTCCTACCACTTTACTTTGGGTTTGTCTACCAGTTAGACTATTAAAATCGCCAAGCATAATTATTATTTCCCTCGTATTGCCGATTTTCGTGATAGTCTCGTCTTATGGTATGTAGGCTGTTATTGTGCTTATATTGTTATGATAACTGTCAAAAAGTTATCTTAATATGAAATAAACTGTACCAATTGTTTATGTATATATTATTATAATAAAAACAACTGTCAGAGTTCCCACCTCTAGTGTAAAAACTTTCAAAATGAATCGATGGCTTCTAGTACCTACTAATTATCTACTATTACCATTAAAACTTGTACAATCATTGGTCGGCTACACGACGCACCAAACTGTTAAGCGTCCAGCATAAAGGGATCGTTTGGCGCCAACTTTAGCACTACTTCTTTAGGTTTCCAAGCTCTGAGTTATAACCGAAAACCACAAAAGTATAAAGGGCGGAAAAGTATATCCTTACGGCGTCGGCGCGGGCGTATAAACTGTACTTATATTGTGCGACTACAAACAGCGTCTGTTCGTTATGTGTTATGTACCTGTGTACGTTAGGACGGGTGAATAAAACGCTAGGAAACAATGACAAACTACGTAGCTTAATTTCTTTCGCAGATTCTCTGGTTTTCAAATTTTTCGTCATCATTACAATTAAACAAGACGCCAACGAATATGATGATACAGACAGGGTAGTAGTAGTAGTAGTAGTAGTGTGGGGTAGGCTCTAGGCCTGGCGACCAGGCACATGAAGCGCCCTTTTCGCCAACCCTCGGGCATCTCCCCTACTGCGTCCTTCCTTCGCTAAGGAATCTGCCCGTCATCTGTACCAAGGCCAGAATATTGGGCCACATTAGATTCAGAAGGTCCTCCGTCTCAAAGGCTTCCTCTTCGAATACCTCTCTTCTTGCCTCCTTGTATGCTTCACATGATGAGAGGAAATGCGCCGAGGTCTCGTCCTCGGCCCAACATCGCTCGCACGTTGCGTCCTCCTCATTTCTCATTTTTGTCAGGTGTCCCTGTAGGACGCAGTGTCCGGTTAGGACTCCCACTATGACTCCCACCTCTCTTCGTGTTCTATGGAGCAGCCAGTCCCTACGGGACTTGCTGGATCCTGTCACATAACCCTTCGCCTGTCTGGCGTTTCCTGTGTTGGTCTATTCTATTTGTATCTCTTTCTGGGTCCACTCTGTTAGGGCCGACTTGATTTGCCCTCTTGTGAGCCCCAGGAAAGACTCTGGCCCGAAGCATTTCTGCCGGGATCCTCCCCTGGCGAGTTCGTCCGCTTTCTCGTTTCCTGGGACTCCCATATGGCCCGGGACCCATACGAGCTCCACCTCTCTTACGCCGGCCAACTCCTGAAGTGCACCAAACCCGCGGACATGGTTGGTTTCGTTCCTAATTTCTTCCTCCCATGTTACCGCCAGTATAGCGTTAACCTCCGCCTGGAAGCCTGTTGCATTGAATCCCAGCGAGTAGCTTTTTCCAGTAGCCTTGCCTTCCACGTACACTCCTGCACCGACAGGGTACTCTATTTAGGTCAGGCGCTGAGCATTTAGTAAAACTCAACTGGCAATATCAATCTAAAATTTTCGCTTGCAGGAGTAAAAATAGTTATTACATACATTTTTAAAATACTGTATAAGAGACTTATTTATTAGCCATACTTTTGTAAATTGACACAGATAGGGTACTCTATTTTCGAACGTTAAGAATTAACAATACCCCTGAGCATTTTGCAAACCACAACTTGCTATACAAAGCATCTAATTGTTTTATGATTGGACCACTTTGCTCCTTGCCTTATTTACGTAGATTTGGCTTGAAAAGGACGAATCCGCTTTGATAAAGTCTAACTTGATTAAGGCTTATTATGGTAGTTTAATTGTATATTTTTTCTCAAGTAATTTGTATTTATCTTTTAAAGGCCACATTGCATGTGGATTTTTTAGTTCATGTTTTAAATAACAAGTTTCCAATGTTTTGTATGATTTCTTAGAGCAGGTATTTTATTTCGCAACCTTAGAAATTAATAAAGTCCCTGAGTATTTGGCAAACGGTTAGTTGCTATAAAAATTGATCTAATTGTTTTATAACACAATTTTTTACTACGAAATTTATTTACCTACTTCTGACTTCAAGAAGGCAAATGTGCTCTGATCAAATACTACTGGAAAGTAACGTCGACAAATATTGTGACACAGGCAGAGTACTTCGACCAATATTGTGTGCATTTTGTAAAGCTCAACTGTCTATATAAGCACCTAATTCTTGTAGGATTTTGGCCATTTTACTACTGATTTACTTAGTTTTGGCTTAAGAAGGGCTTATCTTCTTTAAGAATTTTACTTTATTGGACTTTGTAAATGTGTTTAATAAAACAATCTTAGATTTTAGATCAGAGATCAGTTTTCGTGGCTAATCGGGTAAAAAAATAAGGGTTTTTTTGTTTCTGTTGTATTTTTCCGTGGGTAGCTCGAAAGCCTAACCTCACGGGGGTCCAAGATCTAATGGACACCTAATAAGTGTTGACAGTTAACTGTTTCGTCCTTATGGAACTCCTCAGAACACTGCTTGGTCAATGTGACAGCCTTGTTTGATTTTTAATTTACGGGTACTTAATTTTACATTACTTAGATTTTAGCTTACATGGATAATAATAGTAATAACCTAATTTATATAAGATGTTGTGGACTTATTAGTCTTCCTTGTATATATTGATACAGATAGGGTACTCTATTTTACAAGCTCAAGAATTAGCAAGACTTCTAAGCATTTTGCAAACCACAACTTGCTATACAAAGCATCTAATTGTTTATGATCCGACCACTTTACTCCTTATTTACGTAGATTTGACTTGAAAAGGACTAATCTGCTTTGAGAAAATCTAACTTGTTTTAATGTAGTTTAATCATACTTAATAATATCGCATATTCTATATACCTTCCTAGCACGCGCAGCAATGGCTAGATAATATTTTGTTTGGGTGTATTTTGACCTATTTAAGTAATATCGTGGTGACGTCTATCCGTGTTTGTGGTGTATGTGTGTGTGTATGTCTGTCCGGCCCATAATAGCTTTTAAACCGTAAGATAGTGTACAATACTGTAAAGAGCTAATGATTTTGGTTAAAATCCATTAATGGTAATGACAGTTTTTTGACAGTTTAAAAATTTAAAATATGTTAACCTTTGACCGGAGCATCGCAGCAATATGCGCTTCTCGGAATATAGCATAACACGTTTTTCTCAGTAATTTATGTTATTGCCAAAAAACTTGCAGGAGCTTTTGTATCTGAGATATTTACAAAACTATTTTTAAGGATAATATAACGTGGGGTTCACTTGGAGTGTGCTAATGGGCTAGGAAGGTATCAGATCTATCATGGATCCATTTGTTTTTATTCGAATAACGGGTTTCAAATGTTTTGTATGTAGACATATAAGAAATACTTGATTTTGCAAGCTTAGGAATATAAAAGGTCCCTTAGCATTTTGTCAACCGCAACTAGCTATTAAAAAGAATCTAATTGTTTTAAAACATGATACTTTACTGCTTATTTACGTAGCTCTCACTTTAAAAAGGCTTATTACACAGTACCTCGCTAGCCTCGTTAGTTAGTATTTAGACTGTAAACTCCAGTCAGTATTTACTAAGATCTTAGGATTTAGCACTAAGACCAGGGTTTAAGTATTAGGTTCATAGACTTAGTCCTGACCGGTTTAACTGTATTTTGAATACATGTCAGATAACTAAAAAATTTGGGTTACGCTAATGTGCAATATCATAATAGGCATTTTCCAGTGAGTTTTTATCCTACAAAATTAATAAGACCAAAATAAAATTCTTGTAACCATATATCATTTTTTGAAAATCTACAAATATTAACATAGGATAAACAGCTCAACTTATAATGGAATAATTTCTTAAATAATAACTAAATAATTAATATATAATATATTGCGTACAGCTATTAAATTGTATAAACTGACTTTCTCCGATTCTATGAGACATCCCCTAGTGACGTTTGGAGCTTTAAATAAGCTGCCATTTTTAAATAAAAAAATTTCTGTTTTTATGTATTGCTAAACTGGCAAAAGCAAAAATGTTATTCCCTTTAAGAAAAACAAATAAGCACGAAAGTATTAGAGAAAATGAAAACCTAGAATGCATCGAAGACAATTAAAAATACAACTTAGAAGTCTAGAAATCGAAAGTACTCAAAGATTGTATTAGAACCGATTAGATGAAAAATTAATAAACACAAATCACTCATTTGAAGAGATATATACAAACATACTAAAAAGCTTAAAGGAAGCAAGCAACGAAGCTGTTGGGTACCAATATAATAGAAATAATAGGAAGATGTGGTGGACGGACAAAATACAGGAAATGGTCAAAGAGAAAAAACTAAGGAGCAAAGAGACCTAGAAATCTACAGGGAAACCAGAAGACAGCTAAGAAATTTGATACGCACAGAAAAAAATGAAATGTTCGTGCGTAAGTGCCACGACATAAACACACACGTAGGAGGTACGCAGAGTTCTGAAGTATGGAAATTCATTTCTACAGTAAAAAACCCAACAAAACAAAAAGTAAACATCCAGATAATCAAACCAGAACAATGGACAGAACACTATAAGGGACTGCTGCAGGAGACGAGACCCGAATATCTGGCAGCTTCTCCGAGAAGAGACACAGAAGTACATGGAGTGGAAGTAATCATCGAAAAAGAAATGATAAAGAATAATATTCAAAAACTTAAATCCGGAAAAGCTAGCGGACCTGTGGGAATATATGCTGAAATGCTCAAATATGGATCAAAGAAACTACTCGAAAATCTCACATATATTATTAGTCAATGCATAAACCGTCATCCAGTACCTAATGATTGGAAAATTGCATTCATATCCTCAATACATAAAAAAGGAAACAAGCTGGATTGCAACAATTACAGAGGAATTTCAGTAACCAGTACTCTAAGTAGATTGTACGGTTGGATTCTTAGAGATCTAATAGAGAATGATTTTCATGAACAAGAAGAAGAAGAGCAAAGTGGGTTTCGCGCAGGCAGATCTTGTAGTGATAATATTTTTTGTCTTAAACAAGTAATTGAGAAAAGGAGCGCCAGAAATATAGAGACTCATGTTACCTTTGTGGACCTACAAAAAGCATATGATACCGTTCCAGTAGAAAAATTATGGACAGTTTTAGAGCAAACTAATATCAATCATACATACATAAAAGCGATAAAAGAACTATACAAGGGGTCAAAATCTAAAATTAAAATTGGAAATCGACTTTCAAAAGAGTTCCTGGTAACAAAAGGCTTAAGACAGGGATGTTGTATCTCTCCAACTCTTTTCAAAATATATATCGGTTGGGAATACAACTTAACGACCGATTTACCATATACACACACTACAGTTTGCTGACGACCAAGTAATTGTGGCTAATGATAAAGAAGACATAGAGTATATGATGAGAAAGTTAACAGAAGAATACCAAAAGTGGGGACTAACAGTGAACGTGGACAAGACACAGTACTTATGTATTGGAAACGAATCCAGTGAGTTAGTACTAGAAAATGGACAAACAATATCCCCATGCAATGAGTATGTATACTTGGGTGTTACATTTGATAAGACAGGAACAGATTGTAAAGAATTGGAAAAAAGAATAGTAAAAGCAAAAAAAGTTATTGGATGTCTTAACAGTATTTTATGGAGCAGAGAGATAAAAAAGAATGTAAAATTTAACATATATGAAACAATGGTCAAAAGCACGCTGTTGTATGGAATAGAAACTTGTCGCGTAACAGAAAAATACAAAACAAAAATAGAAAGTGTCGAAATGGATACAATAAGAAGATCAATGAGAATATCTAGAATAGATCACATAAGAAATGAGATCATAAAAGAAAGAATGGGAATCGAGGGAAGCATGACGGATGACATCACTAAAAGGCCACTGATATGGTACGGCCATGTACAACGGATGAACGACGAAAGATTACCAGAGCAGGTCCTAGAATGGCAACCAATAGGGCGCAGAAAAAGAGGGCGTCCTAAACTAGAATGGCAACAGTCAATCCAAAGATCAATGAGTCAAAAGAATCTGACAGAGGATGATTGTCAGGATCGAAGGAGGTGGAGAATAGGCGTCGGACAACGTATAAAAACGTTCTAAACCGACATAGTAGTAGTATTTATTGCTAAATTTTGTGTAGATATCATGTCATTGTAACAAAAGAAAGATGCTTTGTATGAACAATTATATAAATATTAAAAACCACTGCATTTAAGGCAGTTATATATCTAATTTAAATGAATATAATATACAGTGTATTAATAAAGTATGTCGCCAAACTTTAGAGGATAATTCTTTGAGTGACTTTAAGAAAAAAACTTTATAGAAACATGGGTCCGCAAATGCTTAATTTTTTGTTCGTTTTTTTCTTTATAACTCGTATAGTGTTTGAGATGTTTAGCTCAAATCTGGTACGTGTATTAAGCTACAAGGCACACATCAGTAAGCATGCCACGTATTAGGAAAAAACTACAGGGTGATATTTTTTCCGAGGTCATGCCCTCTTTTTTGCGCCCAGAACTTTTTTACAGTAAGTCACTGACTCATTTAAAAATATTAGTTGAATTCCTTGTTTTATTCAGAAACTTTTTGATCTCTTGTAATTTTTTGTATCTCTAAACATTTTTAAGAAAAAATACAACAAATTACATAAAACTCGCATAAAATTAAAATAGCGTAATGTAGTGAATGTTTTAAATATTAATGTAATTTAGCAGGGTATACATTTTCTTATTTATAGGAGATACAAGAAATTGCAAAAAATCAAAAAATTTCTAAATAAAACAAGAAATCTATTTTATATTTTTGAATCTACCATTAGCTTACTGCAAAAAAGTTTTAAGGGAAAAAAAGGGGCATGATCCCTAAAAAAATATCACCCTGTGTTTTTTTCCTGACATTTGGTATGCTTAATGATGTATGTCTTGTAGCTAAATACATGCTCCAAACAAAAATTTGTACTTAAAATATCTTTACTTGTTTATAGTGATAAGGATAAATTAATTAAGTTTTGAGAAGAAAATCAAAAATTTACCTTCTTAAATTGTTTGTTTTTAAAGTTCTTCAGGATTTTTTTTTAAACGGCTTTCCCTTTTGCATTAGATCACATCATTTATTTATATGTTTAATATTTATACAAAACTGTTTTTATCACTCTTATGTTTTTTATATGTAATTGTTTGTATTAAGGCCATGATAAATTATTTGAAAAATGTCAGTCCACTGGCTTTTAACAATTATTTAACGTTAGGGTGGCATATTTTTACTAAACAGTAATGGGTAACAAGCGAACGATACAAAATAAAATATTAATTAAAACTTTCTGAAGGTAAAAGGCGTATTTTTTTTCTGTTTTAATAATTTATTATTGTTTCTTTTATTCATGACTATTCTATAATATATTGCTTTCGGAGGCGTTTATTGTGTAATAGTTATTTACCTAACAAGTGCGGAAAGTGATACTTTTCCGCACGCGACGGAAGTTGCACGAACGACGCGGAGCGGAGTTCGGGCAACCGTCAAGGGCGGAAAAGACATTTTCCGCAAGTGTTAGGTACAACATTTTTCCTATGAACGTGGAAATCGTCAGTTTTTTAGAAAAAAAAATAGTTTTTATCGGACAATTTTTTGGTCTTTTAGGTTAGAACACGCCAAGCACAAAGAATAAGGAATGAAATTGATGCATTCTTCTTTAATAACTTAAAAATAAAGTTATAAAAAATGAGTGCGGAAAAGTTACTTTTCCGCACTAGTGCGGCAAAGTTACTTTTCCGCACTCAAAACTATTTTATGTAATTTTGCATAAAATTAAATAAGAAACTAAAGATTTGTTAATATTTTCTTTATTTTTTAAAATAATAACAGAAAAATCGGAAAACTTTAAACTAATTTTACTATTTACTATAAAAATTAAAATTGAAGCTACAATTTGTAGCGCATTGCAGGTTCACTGCTGAGTCAGCTCCTTTTAAATGTGCTTTCATTTCACTGGCGTTTATAATTTGGCCCGTTTTTGAAGTAAAAATATGAGATTCCTGGATTTCCATGGATTTTACGACACTGGAACTTTCTTCTTGGCCTTGATAAATAATGGAAGATGGTGCCTCACTTTCAATGTGATCTAGCTGCAGATTCTGATACATGTTGTTTAATGGTTTTTTTGATAAAATGTTTTCCGCAATTTTTTTCTTATTTTGTAGGGAATCCTCTATATAGGATTCCGCCACAGAAGTGGACTTCCAGCCCCCATGCCTTTTAATATTTGTGATATTGCTTCCTGCGTCAGCTAGCATTGTGGCCGATGATCGTCTAAAGCAATGGCCGGTGTACATTTCAGGATTTTTGGGGCCCAGATATCCTGCAATGTTACTTGGCATTTTTCCAAACGTATTAATGCCGACGCATTGATTACCGCACTTTCCAGCTTTGTAGTTTAGGAAAAAACGATTTGTGGTGCAGTTTAAAGGACGTAACGACTTGTATTTTTTATATAAAGCGATGTAGCTGTCTTCGCAAACCACAAATTTTCTACATACCTTTGTTTTAGTATCTGGTATGGTAATCAAGAGAATGTCGTCTTTTTCTTCAATGTTGTCGATGGTTAGTTTCGTTAGTTCTTCCCTGCGACACGCCCCAGCTACGCCGAAGATGGTGGCAACTTTCATCATGAGATAAACCGAGTCTGGCGCTTGGGTCAAAAATTTTTCCGTGTCCTCCTTTTCAAATATTCTGGATTTTTTTGGTTTAAAGCCTTCATTTTTGCGTTTTAGAAAGGCTGTCAATTTACAAAAATTTTTTAGATCGATGTTATGTTTGACTTTAAGGACCATTTTAACCATGGAATACTTGGACCATAAAGTAGAAGGAGAGAGTTTCTTCGATAAATAATAAAAATAGGCCAATATTACCTCCTCTTTTGAAGCAGCCACTGCTAAGGTCATACTCTTGCTTTTACACCATGATTCTAAAGCTTCGTATTCTTTGTTGTATCTTGGCGAAGATTTCTCGGGTATCAACGATAGTGTGGCCGCATTTGCTGCCTCCAAAATCTCCTGGGGCGTTTCCTGTTCGGAATCTGAGTCCATTGGGTCAAAAATAGTGGATAATATTATACTGTAACGACGCTGCAGCTCAAAAAGCTATCAAACCGTTTGTTTGTATTTTAATTTGTTGCTATGGTATCTAAACAGTGATGCTATACTTACTCATAGCCACCTTAAAAATAATGACATCTACATGTTGGGTGTCAGTTCTGTTATTCTGTTAATAGAGTGCTTGACAAAGTAAAAAACTGTCATTAATAAAGGCAGCTTCTAAAAAACTTTGCTTATTAATAGAGTACCTATGAGAAACAATAGTAATACTCACATAATAAATATTGCAAAAAACTGTTTACTGTTATTGCAGTTCCATATTTTCATTAAAACTCATGTAAAAACAAAATTCAAGGGGCAGTGCGGAAAAGTAACTTTTCCGCACTAGTGCGGCAAAGTAACTTTTCCGCACTAGTGCGGAAAAGTGCTACTTCCCGCACGCAAAAGAGTGCGGAAAAGTACACTTTTCCGCACGCGAGTAGGAAAAGACTATTACCAACTAGTGTGCGGTGAAGTAACTTTACCGCACGCGCACCACTTAGAAACCTAAGCAACGCATCAATAACACAGCTTCAATATTTGTTTTATAAAATAGTTTATTCTTTAACAATGCACCAGGTTTATAGTCGCAAATCCATTTCTATTTTTTATGCTTTTTCATAATTAGTGCTTGTCGTCGTTATGACCAATTCTTTTATAACTTTTCCATTCTTATGATTGTATAAAATATAAAATATTGCTGCCAATAACTAAAACTAATAAAACAGTTTCCCTAAATAAAAATTCCAAAAATGTCCTGCTATAGAAATTTACCAAAAGTTTTAATTTAGCTTTTTAAATTCTAAAAGTATGTAAAGCTGACACGTGTGAACTTTTCTATTGCCGATATGGTATAAAGTTGGCTTCCAGAAACTCACAGAACTCTAAAATAAAGATACAATAAAAAATTTTATACTTTACTAAAGCGCGAGGTTTATAGTCGCATATCATTTTTTTTTTGCTTTTTGATAATTTAGTAAAGGCCTATGTCACGGATTTCCTAACCCCAAAATGGATGTTATAACAAATCACTACACCACACGTGTGACGTTGTGGATACTACATCTTGTGGCAAAACTGTGTTACTACGCTTATACACAAAACTTTTGGTAAAACCCGTAACAATTACAGTTACAAAAATGAAAAACTAAACTTTAGAAATTACGAGAACGATCATCGATACTGATTTACACAGAACAAGGTGGAACTTAGCGGTGGTCTGGGTGCAAGAAAATGAGAGTCTGAGGGGGCGCCGCGCCACGGTGATGGGACTTTAGATGCTCTTTTGTTGTGTTTTGTGTCCAAACCGGCAAACCCAAGCGAACGTAAGTCAAACCTGTCAGAACATAAAACGACCCGCTGCTTCTATTTCAGTAATGCAGGGCCAACAAAACAGTGCTGCTAACAGAAATAACTATAGTAGGTTAAGAAATCCGAAGAAAATATTTTAGGATCTAGGCCAGTATGTGAAATTTTGTTTTAGATTAGGTATTTAATTCGGCTCTGTAATGAGATTGTGAGTGATAGAATCGCAATATGCGCTATTTTGTACATCGCTATTTCGTTTCGGAGCTCATCGTAAAATAACTCCATTCTCATTATGAGAAATTTTAATTTAACATTTATTAAATTGCGCTTTTGTTACTGCGCTTTTGTTACTCGCTTTTGTTACTCGCGTTTTTGTTACTCGTGCGTTTGTTACTCGCAGTTTTGTCACTTGCGCTTTTGTTACATCTCGCACGGTTTTGTTACATCGCCCTTTTGTTCCATTGCGCATTTGTCACTCGCGGTTTTGTTACTCGCGATTTTGTCACTCGAGCTTTCATTAGAGAGCCAATTGATTCAGTTCTTGCTTTTAAGCATTGGTCAAGCATGACAAATGTTTAAAAACTAAGGACACTCGATTTTGTCAATCGAGCTTGCATTAGAGAGCCAATTAATTCAGTTCTTGCTTTTAAGCATTGGTCAAGCAAGACAAATGTTTAAAAACTAACGGCACTTATCCTGGAGCAAGCTGCATCGCTCTACGGTGAGTATCCTAACTAAGACCTCCTGCCCAGCCCAACTACTGGAAGATACTAGCAAAATCATATTAGTCTTCGTTTGCGCTGGTAGATTTTTTTTTTTTTACCATTTTTTTTAAATTTGGATTTGTCCTACGGATTTCTTACTTTGTACGATGATTATACGGTACTGGCGGTTAGCATCCTTAAACAATCTAACCAGACACCTGGATCACCCCATTCTGGGCCTGCTGTGTATCGTATAACTACTACATTTTTGGCTAACTCATTTTTACTCGATAAATCTATGATCGAAAAAAGTTTAGGAATTTTCCAGGCAACGCGAAAGCAGGTATTTTTCCGGAAAAACTTTCATATCTGGGAGTTGTATAACATTAATAAAATGGTCGTTTCCGAACTATTGAAGCAATAAAAAGTCCATGGAATCAGTATGTTTTGTATTAGTCATTTGTTTTTAACCCCGTATAAGATATTAGAACTCTCTTAAACGAATCAAAATTATCTTTGATTGCTTCTTTTGGGGGTCACTTGGTTTTAGTCTTCTCTACTTGGTAAACTTAAATTAAGATTCAAAATGGTAGTTTTGCAAGTAATATCACGGTCCTCATAGTTACCAATAAACAAATTCATTACAGTCCGACCGGAGGTTCCTGCAAAATACCATTTTAACATTTAAACCTTTTCTTCGGTAGTAAATTTTACCGCCGCCGTAATGACATATGAAAGAAGTTAGCAAGGTTTATAAAAACAGAATTCTTACCTCCTTCTCGCTTCGCAGATTTAAAAGAAAAGTTCCGTAACGCGATCTCGTTGAATCTCCACTGATATCCTAAGTAAGCTCTTGTTCTCCTGCCTATAATTTCTCCTCTGGTGTTCCCTCTCTTCTTTAACTTTTAGTTCACGGTCCGTCGCGATTTGCTGAGATCGGGTAAATCCTTATGTTTTCTATTTTTATCTTAACACTAGCCAAAATTAGTTTTTCTCTTTCTATGCAGAATCTTCATGGTTAGTATTACTTTAACCCTAACGCCATACCCTTAACTCGGCTTAAGTGATGATTAACATTTGAGTGTGTCACCTAAAAATTTGTGGATTTGTCACGTTGAAAGTTACAAATATTAATAAACACACAGAGTCTACTGTTTTTAAAGATTTGCTGTGGTTCCGAGTTTCTATAGTGTTGGCGCGCAAAATTGAATGCTGAAAGTTGACCCTTGCGGCGTTTTTTATTTCGCTTTTAAGAAACTCTTTTTAAATAGGATTTTTAAAAGGTCATCAAAAAAATTTTGGAACTACAAGGAACTTAAAACAATGCTGTTTTTAAATTTAAAATGTTAAACAATTATTGTGGAGGTAAGTCTTTGTTGATCGATTTATTAGTTTCGAAGGTTTAAACATGCATTCAAATAAATTTATACGTTTGAAATGAATATCTTGAAAAGTAAAGCTCTACTGGCAATATTTTAAGATTCAGCCATTTTGGAAAAACATTAATTTTGTCGATCTTTCATGACTTAAAAGTGGTTGATTTTCTAATATATGTATCTCAAATTTTAAAGCTAAGACAAAAGTTAAGCCATTCAATGCAAAAAAGTTATTTACAAAAGGCTGAAAACCGCTTTTCGATATTTTTATTTTGGGTTACAAATAAACGCTACATTTTCTGCAGGGCTTAACGCACCCAAATTTATTAAAATGATTGTGTGCAAAATGGTAGTTGAAATTACTTGCAAAACTTGCAAGTTTTGCAAATAATTTCAAGGTCCTCATACTTAAATAACCAAATTTATAACATACCAACCGGATAATTCTACAAAATACCATTTTAACATTTGAACCTTTTCTCGGAAAGTTTAACGCCGGCATAATGCCCAAGAAAGAAGTTTATAAAACCCAATTCTTACCTCCTTCTCGGTTCGCAGATTCAAAACAAAAGCAAGTCTCGATCCCGTAATGCGACCTCGTTGGATCTCCCCTTATATCCCTAGTACTCTCTTGTCTACCTGCCTATAATTTCTACTCTAGTGTTCCCCCTCTTCTTTAACTATTAGTTCACGGACTGTTGTCATTTGCTGAGATCGGGGTACACCCTTATGTTTCTATTTTTATCTGAACACCTGCTAAATTAGTTTTTCCCTTTCTAAGCAGAATTTTCAGGGTCAGTATAGCTTAACCGGTATGGTCAAGACTTAAGTGTGTCACCTAAATATTTGTGAATTTGCCACTTCGAATGTTACAAATACTGATAAACACACAGATTCTACTGTTTTTAAAGATTTGTTGTGGTTCCGAGTTTCTATAGTGTTGGCGCGTAAAATTGAATGCTGAAAGTTGGCCCTTGCGGGGGTTTTTATTTCGCTTTTGAGAAACTCTTTTTAAATGGGATTTTTAAGCGTTCATAAGTTACAAAGGTCGCACACATTTATCAAATTAATCACTGATAAAAATGTGGGAACTACAAGAAACTTAAAACAATGCTGTTTTTAAATTTAAAACTTTAAACAATTGTGAATATAGTCTTAAGAAATAAGTCTTGGTCGATCGATTTATTAGTTTGGCAGGTTTTAACATGCGAAAGCATTCAAATGAATTTCTACCTTTGATTCCACAATTTTGGACAACCGTTAATTTTATCGATCTTTCATGGCTTAAAACTGTTGATTTTCTAATATGTCTCACAGTTCACTATGACAAAAGTTACGCCATTACAAGATTTATCCCAAAAAGTTATTTACCATAACGCTAAATACAGCTGTTTGAAATTTTTATTTTGCGGTACAAATAGACCTAACCCATGACTATACAGTGCCTTTGGTCAGGTTTTTTGCCAGTCTGCTACCCCAGCAAACATTAATTGTATCGATCTTTCATGGATTTTTCATTTGATATTTTTATTTTGTGGTACAGATAGACCCCCACCATGACAATAGAGTGCCTTTGGTGAGGTTTTTTGTCAGTCTGTCACAATTACTTTTATTTTAATATTATTACTTTTATTCTGCGCGGGTGCAGCAGCGCTCTGCTATACTGTTATCTTTATTAGAGTTATTTTGGTCAGGTTTTTCCAGTCAGTTATCCTTACCTTTATTCTGCGCATGCGCTAATTAGAGCCGAGTAATGGTTACCTCTACCGTTACAAGCCAAGGATATTTTTTTTCTTATTGTTGTATTATCATCGAACCACTATCTGTATACCAAATTTTATCCAAATCGGATAACGGGAAGTGTGTCAAAAACACATTTTTCTATAGAAGGAGTGGGGGTAGGGGTGGGAGGATATTTTTTTTCTTAATGTTATATTGTCATGGGACCACTATGTGTGTACCAAATTTCATCCAAATCGGATAATGGTAAGTGTGTCAAAAACGCTTTACAAGAATTGATAGTTAGTTAGTTAGACAGAACATCTGAAGTTAAATAAAAGCTTGTAAAAACAGAAAATTGCAATAGTTTGCAAAAAATCCAAAAAATATTAGTTGTGCATAGCATATCTAACTTTTGTTTACAAAAATCAGCTGGACCACCAGTGACGTGAAAAATTCGATATAAACTCCATATCATAATTTTTGAGATAACTTTTTGACAGTTATCAGCTGTTAAATAGCATAGGCCAACGAAAAAAAGTTCTAAAAAGTTGTCTCAAAAATAATGATATAGGGTTTATTCTAGGGACCGTGCCCAAAATCCACTGTATCACGTATCAAACTAACCAAATGATCGTGATGTATGATTCTGTGATACGAGAGTTATAGGTTAGAAAGTTTTTTTCTTTTGATTTTTTTTATTCTTTGGAAAACAGCATGGCAGGCCGCTGCTGCGCTCGTGCAGAATAAAGGTAAGGGCAACTGACTGGCAAAAACCCGACCAATATTGTGCCAAAAATATTTTAGGTATCATTTTCAAAATATGTTTGTTGTTGAAATCTACTTCAGAAAATCTCAATTTTGTCAAACTAATTTGTTTTAAACCTTTTAAATAAAACCATCCCTAATTGAGGACAGGCCTTCTGCTAATATGTCCTCTATCTGTAAACATGGTACAATTAAGGACATTATGGCCTAAATAATATATCACTTGCTTAATGTTTGGACGATGTTATATTCAGGCCGGATCGATATATTTGTGTGAGGGTTGTTTGTTAAATATGTCAATCAGGTTGCGAGCTAAGCAAGCTAAATTATAATTAATTTAAATTATGTATTAGTTTTCTTACCCTTATTTTAATAAAATTGGAATTATGAAGCCTTTTTACTTTAACTTTTTCATGAATCTTCTTTCTCATTAAAAACATAAAAAATTCCATGGCTACTCAAGATTTTATTCTACGTATGAAATAAACCATAATATTGCTGGATACGCTTTTGGCTTAGAGGCCATGCACTTTTCGTGTTAATGCAAAGTGCACTCCAGTGAGTGCAGTGGTTGAAAGCCCTTATCTTTGGGAACAAAATTCCACTTATTGCACATCTGTCAAACTCATGCCAAATATAATACAACATAGTCAAGACTGTAAGCTAACGGAATATAACTCAAGCTTTTATAAAAAAAAATTTGGAATAAAAAATATGTTTTTAAAGATATATGAAAGGACATTTAGTAATAATTTTCTTCGGTTTTAACTTATAATAGCTAGTGAAAAAAATCATATTTAAATTATTTGATACATTTACTAAAAAAAAAATTTGCTTTTTAAAGGTAATATTGATTCCTAAAATATATTTGTTCATCTGATATTGGTTTACAACTTTCGATCAGAATGAAAATATTGATAATAACATTTTAAAACAGTGGTGTAGCAAAAAATATTTTAAAAGGTATTTGCTTTACCTCAATTGATAATCTTGTTACCTTGCTTGAATAATAAAAAGGTCCTCCCTTACCAGATTAAATCGAAGCATATTATTGCCTACTTTGAAAGCTTGAGGCATCCATTTAAGTAACTTGTGTACATTGGTTTTTAGAGTATGGAAATCCTTTAACTCGATTATTGTTAGAAGTTGTGTTTGATTGTTAGGCGCACCAAATAATATCAACGTTTAGTTATAACTATATAGCTATATATTTTTAAATCGCTCTAAATATATACCTAACTAAGGTATGGCACACCAATCAGTTAGTGTAGCTAAAAATAATAGTTAATTTGTTTATTAAATCTATTTTTTACTACCACACTGATTTTAATTAATGTTATAAATATTTTCAATTTGATCACAAGTTATCAACCAATATATTTTTTAATTAATTTATTTTAGGAATCATTATAGCCTAAAAAGCGAACTTTTTATTTTAAAAATAAAAAGATGAGGCATGTCTATGTAATAAAATGTCTAAAAATTATTTATTTTAGCAGCGGCGTTCAAACTCAATAGTATAATGACTAAATATGTTTTCAGAGACACTTAACTCTTTACAAGCATATTACAACAGCACTGCATTAAAATGTCAAAGTATTTGGATTGATATTCCATTATTTTAGAAGCATTGACTTTGTCTCAAGAACAAACACTTTTTAGACCAGCGGCCGCTCGTGTTAATACAACATGATAGTGCCAGAATTTTAAGTCATTCAAAAGAAATTTCGGGGTGTTGCGCCCAAATATTTACCTACAAGTCATAAAAAAAATATACCTACTATTACTATGGAGTTTTTAATTCTATTTTTTAAAGAAACTAACCCATGCCCACCCAAATTCCGCCATAAAATGACTCAAAATTTTGAAAAATTCCGCTTATATAATTAAAATGTATTTCAAAGGGCGTAAATTAAAACACCCGTGCTCCACGCACAAAACAATACAAGTAATACGACTAACTGACGGCCTGTCCCAGGCACAAAATTTCTTTGATTTTTCCTATTTAAACAACGCTAAATGTCCAACATCCCTATCTCTGTCGCTCATATAGGCTGCTCATAAAATATATCTCTATTCAAAGAAGCTAACAGTAAAGTGGCACATACTCCTTGGGCGTTCTACGCTACTTTGGGTTTTTGGCTCATTGATCGGGTCGCGTCGAGTCGGAGTGTGATCCATAGAATTGCACAGTGTTACCAAATTTCATTTAACTAATAAACTAAATAAAATGCATAAAATAAAAGAAAAACCTATAAAAATGATCTGACATGATCCTATAACATATCAGAATTTCAGAAAAATCGGCTGGTGTCGGCGCACATCTATATTTGGTTGTGGGTTTCATTGGCTTAAAACTCCGCAAAGATCGCTAAAACGCTTAAAATGTTCGTAGAAGATGTAAGAAAAATATACAAAAATAGCTCTAAAAACTGGAAACGTAAAGTATGGAAACACAACATAACGACCGATTTGCCACATACACACTACAGTGTGCTGACGACCAAGCAATTGTAGCTAATGATAAAGAAGACATGGAGTATATGATGAGAAAGTTAACGGAAGAATACCAAAAGTGGGGGTTAACAGTGAACGTGGACAAGACACAGTACGTATGTATTAGACCCGAATCAAGTGAGTTGGAACTAGACAATTGACAAACAATATCTCCATCTAACGATGTCCAAAATTCACTCGCCTTTGTAAATATACTTTTGGGTATAAGAATTTTGTTTTATTTTAATATTTTTCTCGCGTTTATACGTTCGTATTTGTCTTTAAGAATTTTGGCGAATGCGATTGAAAACTTTATTTTATTTTGCTTTCTGAGCATGTTCAATTGCATCTTCGCGCACTCAACCAGTTGAATTTGTACATTGGGGGTGTGCGCGCTTCGATATATGACAATTGCTGTCGAAAAATCACTTCTGTGTGAAAGACGTCACGAACAACACGCTGCAAAAACAGGGGTAAGTGCATCTTCAACTGTTCGTAATTATTTTCAGTTCAGATTTCATAATTAATTAAATTATTCGCAGGTGATTGGTAAACTAATTTTATGAACCAGCAATCTAATTAATTTTTCGCTTTATACCAATCATTTTTGGCCTTACGAGCCGAACGCGTTTGAAAGTTTTTATTCGCTTCGCTAATAATAAAAGTATAATAGGTTTTTTCATTTTTCAACGTGTTTTGGTTTTCCGTCTTTGACGATTTATAAATAGGTATTTGTTTCCGAGAAATAAATTCAAGGTCATTGAATATGAACTTATCATTCCAGTTTTTTTTCTTTAACATTCTTTCCTAAAATGAGTAGTAGGTTTTAGGCAGGTTACATATACATAAACAATTGCACGTAATTTATCGGCATATGATATAGGCTTACCAGTAGGTCCTATCTGCATTTTATTTTATTACTGCTGCTTTAGTTTAGAACTTTTATTGCAGCTTTATGGGTGCCATAGTATTATTTATTGTGTAAAGAGGTTTATAATTTAAGCTTCTTACTTGCCTATATTTACAAATTATTGGGATCGCTAGTAGATAACTCGCTATTGCATGTCGCTAAGTTAATTAATTATCGCTAATTCGCACCGCGCAATTCCCCTTAACTATTAAAAATATTTCGCATTTATTTATTAGTAAATATAAATAAATAGTTCGTTTTCGCTCTTATTAACTAACAAAGGTAAATAAATAATTCGCTATTTTCACCGTTACTTAATTTATAAAAATTTATTAATTCGCTAAAATAATATGGTTAAATTCAATTAAAAATTATATTATTAATAATTCGCTTTCCCTTTTATTTATTAGTATCAAAATAAATTGATAATTTTACCAATAATTGATTTTAATAAATTGATTTTATTTGGCTAAATTGTTAAAAATACCGCGTAATATCCCTAAATTGCTAAAAATAATTAAAAATTTAGTTTTGCTTTTCTTTATTATACCCATCTGCATTAAATAAAGGATCATCATGTCCGCGGCTAAGATTAAATCGTATAAGACCCTTCGCACAATGTGTCATAATCAAATGAAAGAATTAAAAACTTTTGCTGACTCGGCTTCTGATGCTGACGAGACGGCTAAACTTCAGTTTAAAATTATGTACGCTCAAATTGATCAAGTGATTAACGATTTTGCTAAATATCATCAAAATCTTATATCTTTAATGTCAGCGACCGACGATTTTGAAATTGATACCGAAGAAGGAGTGAGAAAAGACTTTGAATACTTACGATCTTACAATTACGCTAAGTATACCGCGCTGTTTGAAAAGCCAACACTGAAGGTTGAAACCGACGCATCCTCTGCTTCGGGACTATCTAGTGGTAATCGACCGCCAAACTTGACTAATTTGAAAGTTCCAAAATTTTCCGGCGATATTAGACAATTTAGAAATTTTATGGACATGTTTAATGCGCTAGTTGACAACACAAATATTTCGAATATAGAGAAATTTAACCATCTTTTAAACTCCCTAGAGGGACCCCCGCTAGCACTGGTGCAATGCACACCTTTAGCCGCCGCTAATTATTCAATTGCTCTCGAATCGCTAAAAAACCGCTACGATAACAAACGGCTTATTGCTTTTTCACATTTAAAAACAATGGATAATGTTCCTTACGTAACAAATTCTAAAAATTCAAAACAATTGCGCACACTAGTTGACGTATATAGTGAAAATCTCTCCGCCCTTAAGGTACTTGGTTTTCCCACAGATGATTGGTCTTTTTTGCTATACTATAATTTCAGTAAACATTTAGATCAGGAGACCATGACGCGATTTGAACTTGAACTTAATGATCCATCTCAAGTTCCTACTTTTGACGATTTAAAGAATTTTGTACTAAAACGATGTAACGCTATAGAAGCGGTAGAATTTTCAACTAAAACTGATTTTTCTTCACCTTTAAAAACAGACACAAAAAATAGATTTTCTTCTAATCAGTCAAAACCTAGACAAACTTCTGCATTTTTTGGTAATGCAAGTCGAAATAATAATACAAAGTTAAATAATTCAAATCAATCTTGTCTTTTATGTTAATCACGTGACCATAATATTTACAGATGCTTAGAATTTAAAAATAAAAATTCCTCTGAACGTTTTCAGTTAGCTAAAGACAACAACTGGTGTCCTAATTGTTTAAGTGGGCAACATAACCTAGCTTTATGTCAATCGCAGTCTGTTTGTCGTTACTGTCAATCTAATAGACATCACTCTCTTTTACATATTTTTAAAAATAACAACAATTACAGTCCACATACTTCTAACCGCACGAATCTTGAAAATAATTACAATTCTAATGTACGACCCCCCTTTTATAATTCGCAATACAATAACCCGCAAAGTTCTTCACAAAATAATTCGCCTGCTTTTAATGGTAATATCTCGCCTCAGCAAAATAATTCGCCAACCTCTCGCGCTTTTCAGCAACCGCCACAAACAGGTATGGAAAATTTACCTCAAAATTCGCAAAATACCTTAAATTACTTCTCCAATTCGCACGCTCAGAATACAATTTTATCTACCGCTATTATCGAGGTTATGGATTCTCGTGGCATTTTTCAAAAAGCTAGGGTTATTCTTGATTCTGGCTCAGAATGCAGTTACGTCTCTTTGAAGTTTTTCAAAAAACTTTCACTTCCACGCTATAGTTTATCCCTTTCTATTCAAGGATTAGGATCTATGAATGAAGTTACCTCTCAGGGAGGAGTAACTTGTATTATCAAACCGTATAATCAAACGGAACCACGCATGTCAGTCGACGCTGTGATCTTACCCAAGTTGTGTTCGGAAATTCCTAGCACTTATTTAGGTAATATAGATACTTCTGATTTTCAAAATGTACCCCTCGCGGACCCTACGTTCCAAGAACCCGCTAATATTGATTTTCTTTTGGGCGCTGATATTTTTCCCTATATTTTACGCGAAGGGCGCATTGATAATGGCCCCAACAAACCAATTCTTCTTAATAGTATTTTTGGCTATATTATTATGGGAAAAAATAAAAATAATAAAATTAAATCGCAATCACATTCAACCGCTTTATTTTGCTCTGTAAATGAAACCGATTCACTATCGCTAGACCACGCTTTAAAACGCTTTTGGGAATTAGAAGAGCTACCTAAAGCAAATTTTTGCTCGCCCTCCGATATTCTTGCCGAGAAAAGCTTTGTTGAGACTCACTGTAGAGACGAAACAGGGCGATACATGGTAGAACTACCTTTCCAAGATAATACGCCTCCGCAATTTGATTTTCATGCAACGCGCTCATTGGCTTTAAGAAGATTTTTTTCGCTTGAAAAACGCTTAATTTTAAATCCTAATATTTATAAAAAATATTCAGATACTATTCAAGAATATATTAACAATGATTATCTTGAAATTATTCCTGACGAAGAAATAAATAAAAACTCTTTTTACTTACCCCATCATTGCGTAGCCAAGGGTGACAATATTCGAATTGTTTTCGACGGATCGTCTCGTCCAAATCAAAATTCACCCTCGCTAAATGACACCCTTCTTACGGGGCCAAAACTTCAAAAAGAAGTTTTTGCTCTACTTCTCAGTTTTCGTATTTCTTCTGTGGTCTTTACTTGTGATCTTAAAAGCATGTTTACACAAGTTTTAATTGCCCCTATTCATAGGGATTTTCAAAGAATAATATGGAGATTCACTCCCAACGAGCCCATAAAAGACATGCGTTTTAAACGGGTCACTTTTGGTCTGAGCTCTTCTCCATATCTCGCTAACCGCGTCATTGCTCAATTAGCACAGGATGAAGGAAACAAGTTTCTTTAAGCTCGTGAGGTACTCAAAACCTCAATTTACGTTGATGATTTAATTTGTAATGCAAATAACCTCTCAGAAGCTAGAAATTTACGCGATCAACTTATAGAACTATTGGGAAACGGTGGGTTCGAACTTAGAAAATTTGCAAGCAACAATAAGTCATTTTTACAAGACCTTCCGGAGTCTTACTTGCACTCAAACTCGTTTAATTTCGATTCAGAATCTGAAACAATAAAAATTTTAGGCTTACAATGGATTCCTTGTAAAGATATTTTTACCTATCGCGTAGATCCATTGGAACGAGAATGTACAAAACGCACGATTCTGTCAGAAATTGCAAGATGCTTTGATCCACTAGGATGGCTCTCACCTCTGAGCCTGTTCTCCAAAGATCTATTGCAGCTTCTGTGGAAACAAAAATATGACTGGGACCAGGAAGTTTCCCCCTTTATACGCCAACGTTGGTTAAAATATAAATCTGAGTTAGGCCTTATTCAAAACTTTTCTTTACCGCGACGTTTTATTATTGATAATTTTACAGAATGTCAACTTCACGCTTTCTGTGATTCGTCAGAAAAAGCTTACGCTAGTATAGCGTATTTTCGCGTTTTACAAAATAATAAAATCTGCACTTTTCTCATTGCTGCTAAAGCAAAAATCGCTCCGGTAAAAACAATTTCAATCCCGAGATTAGAGCTAGTAGCCGCTGTTTTACTGGTTGATCTTGTTTCCGCAATTTTAAAAATTCTAGGAGATAAAATTAAAATTTCTAAAATTTTCGCGTGGTCAGATTCCACAATCGCTCTTAGCTGGATTAAAAATCCCCCTTATAGATACAAAACATTTGTCGCCAACCGGGTTGCGAAAATTCAAAATAAACTACCAGCTGCAATATGGCAGCATGTACGCACAAATGATAATCCCGCAGACTGTGCAACAAGAACTTTGTTGCCGTCAGAATTGTTAAATACGCCCCTTTGGTGGTGCGGTCCAGATTGGCTTTCAATGCCTGATGAGCATTGGCCACCAAGCATTTATTCTGAACCATTGGATTCGGACGAAGTTCTTGGTGAAGAAAGGAAAATAACTTTGGTCGCATTTACAGAAAACACGTTTTTTGATATTCTTTTAAACAAATATTCTTCGCTTTCTAAAATTCAAAGGATAATCGCTATCTGGTATCGTTTTATCTGCTTTAAAAGAAATCTTGCTTATCGTACTGGACCCATAGTCCTGTCAGAACTTAATCTCACTCTTATTTTTCTGATCAGGCATGTTCAAACAGTCACATTTTCTCAAGAAATCTCAAATATTAATGCGAAAAAACGCATTTCAAAGCCTTTTAGAAAGTTAGACGCTTTTCTTGATAATAAAAATATATTGCGGGTTGGAGGTCGCCTCCGATATTCTGATCTTTCATATGACCAGAAACACCCGATTCTTTTACCACGACAACATAGATTAACTACGCTCCTCATTGAACACTATCATAAATCTTATTTGCACCCAGGTTTGCAAACTTTACAGTTCTTAATTTTTCAAAATTTCTGGATATTATCTCCTAAGCGGGCGATAAGAACCGTTATCGCTAACTGTAAAAATTGTTGGCGACTTAATCCGAAACTTTTTGAACCAAAAATGGGAAACTTACCCAAATTACGCATATCTGCTGTCAAAAGTTTTACCGTAGTCGGTTGTGACTATGCGGGTCCAATATCCATATCATTAAGCAGAAAAGTTCGCGGAAATAAAACGCTTAAGGCTTGGATCTGCATATTCGTTTGCTTCTCTACCAAGGCTCTTCATATCGAATTAGTTTCGGATTATTCTAGCGAAGCTTTTCTGTGTGCTTTAAGGCGTTTTATGGCACGTCGAGGAAGGGTCTCAAAAATAATATCAGACCAAGGAACTACGTTTAAGGGTGCAAATAAGGAATTACAGATAATATTTAAACAAGCGGCAGCCGCGGAATCCATTGAGTGGTTTTTTCACCCCCCAGGGGCGCCACACTTTTCTGGATTAGCAGAAAGTGGAGTAAAGTCGGTAAAAACGCATTTGTATCGCGTTATCGGAAGCCAGATTTTAACGTACGAAGAGCTTTATACGGTCTTAGTACAAGTGGAAGCGCTATTAAATTCTAGACCATTGTCTCCTTTATCTAGCGACCCCAATGATTTGTCTGCGTTGACACCAAATCATTTTTTGACTCTAGAACCTGTTTGTAGTTTACCCGATCCTGATGTAACCAGTATCAAACTAAACCGCCTCTCTAGATGGCAGATGATCCAAAGATTACATCAGGATTTTTGGGCGCGTTATTCTAAGGAATATTTACATACACTGCAGCAGCGGTCCAAGTGGCTGGAACCCACTTGTCCCGCCCCTGCTATAGGTACTATGGTACACATAAAGTCGGATAATTTACCACCGACAAAATGGTCGCTTGGTAGAATTATTGCCCTTCACCCAGGTGAAGATCAAATCTCACGTGTTGCCACTGTGCGCACTGTCTCGGGAATATTTCAAAGACCTCTGGTAAAGCTATGTCCTTTACCGATGGACTTTGAACCTGAAAACATTTAAAAATTACATCAATGTAATTTTTAGGCGGGCAGAATGTCCAAAATTCACTCGCCTTTGTAAATATACTTTTGGGTATAAGAATTTTGTTTTATTTTAATATTTTTCTCGCGTTTATACGTTCGTATTTGTCTTTAAGAATTTTGGCGAATGCGATTGAAAACTTTATTTTATTTTGCTTTCTGAGCATGTTCAATTGCATCTTCGCGCACTCAACCAGTTGAATTTGTACATTGGGGGTGTGCGCGCTTCGATATATGACAATTGCTGTCGAAAAATCACTTCTGTGTGAAAGACGTCACGAACAACACGCTGCAAAAACAGGGGTAAGTGCATCTTCAACTGTTCGTAATTATTTTCAGTTCAGATTTCATAATTAATTAAATTATTCGCAGGTGATTGGTAAACTAATTTTATGAACCAGCAATCTAATTAATTTTTCGCTTTATACCAATCAAACGAGTTTGTATACTTGGGTGTCACATATGACAAGACAGGAACAGACTGTAAAAAACTAGAAAAAAAGAACAGTTAAAATGAAAGTAAAGATCAATGAGAATATCTACAACAGACAATATAAGAAATGAGACCATAGAAGAAAGAATGGGAATCGAGGGAAGTAAAACAGATGATATTAGTAACTGACTGACTGATATGGTACGGCCACGTACAACGGATGAACGACGAAATATTATAAAAGAAGGTCCTAGAATGGCAACCAATAGGGCGCAGAAAAAGAGGGCTTCCCAAACTGGATTGACAATCCAAGGATTAATAAGTAAAAAAAACCTAACAAAAGATGATTGTCAGGATCGAAGGAGGTGGAGAATACGTGTCGGACAACGTAGAAAAACCTTCTAAACCTATATAGTATTAGTAGTATATACAGTCTGTATTTTTTTTCTATTATCGTGACTTATGATAATTAAATCATTAGAATATCTAAACAGGTGGTTAAATAATTTAATGGTTTATTATTGAATCACCGTCCACTGTAGCCTACTTTTTTACGGAAGCCTTAAAGTAAAATTTTTGACAATCGCCCAAAGCCATATTCAAAATTGTTTTTAAAAGTCTCCCCGAGCATTGTTAGATTAATTTTAATTTTCTTTGATGTAGGTAAATCCGAAAGGGGTCTTTGCTTGTTGCTTTTTTAGTTGGCATCCAATTAATTATGTAATCTCTGGTTTTGAAGATCTAAAAGAAAATATTTTAGGGCGGAAAGTAAATGTAAAGCAAAATTGTTTTAATCTTCTGACACACAAAGAAAATTAATAATTAGCAAAATTTCTTTTTTTAAGAAGTTCCAAACATCTTTAGTAAGTAGCCTTTGTGGTCAAGTGTCTTACGCTCTGATCACAAGCAAGTTTGTTTAAATGAAACACTTAGTAATAGTAGACTAATTAGCAATTTTGTTTTATCCTTAATTATTAGAGATTGTCATATAAACTAAGGCATTCCACAACTGCACTCCTTATTTTGTTCTATAAAAAAATCACAACTTTAGTGTATTAATGTAACAATTGAAGGTCTTGGAGGATGACGGTAACAAGCCTACTACTATTACTACTACGTCGGTTTAGAACGTTTTTCTAAGTTGTCCAGCGCCTATTCTCCACCTTTATCTATACTGACAATCAGCTTCTATCAGGTTTTTTGATTAATTGATCTTTGGATTGACTGTTGCCATTCCAGTTTGGGATGCCCTTTTTTGCGTCTTTTATTGGTTGCCATTCTAGGACCTGCTTTAATAACCGTTTGTCGTATATCTGTTGTACATGGCCGTACCATATCAGTAGTCTTTTAGTGATTTCACCTTTTATGCTTCCCCGGATTCCCATTCTTTCTTTTCTTATACGATCTGTTATTAATCCATTTCGACATTTTTAATTTTGGTTTGTTACGTGACATGTCTCTATTTCATACAACAGCGTGCTTTTCACTATTGCTTTATATATTGTAAATTCTTTTTTATCTCTCTGCTCCATAAAACACTGTTAAAATATCCAATAACCATTTTTGCTTTTATCATTCTTTTTTCCAGCTCTTTACAGTCTGTTCCTGTTTTATCAAATGTGACACCCAACTATACATACTGATTGCATAGAGATATTGTTTGTCCGTCGTCTAGTTCTAACTCACCTGATTGGTTTCCAATCTATAAGCACTGTGTCTTGTCCATGTTCACTGTTAACCCCCACGTTTGGAATTCTTCCGTTAACTTTCCCATCATATACTACATGTCGTCTTTATCATTAGCTACAATTACTTAGTCGTCAGCAAATTTTAGTGTGTATGTGGTAAATCGATCGTTAAGTTGTATTCTCATGTCGTGTACTTTACGTGTCGAGGACGCTATTCGAGCTACTGCGATTTATATTTTAAAAAGAGTTGGAGAGACAACCTCTCTGTCTTAAGCATTCTTTTTTCTTCAGGTTCCCCCTTTTCTCCATCAGTTTCTTTATTCCTTCTGATATATAGTTTTCTCTCTTTTTATCTTTTTTTGTGCCACATCTTTTTCTACTTTGGTCGTCTTATCAGCGCATCATATATTTCATCTATTTTTTAATTTTCGTATCTTAAGTTTTGGGTTAGCTGATCCTTTAGTCACACACGTTTTAAACTATCGCAACTGTTGAGTTATATAAAATCCCGACTGTACTTTTTTTTTAATTTAACCACTTGTTTTTTGGATATATTTAGGTCAATTAGTTTTTAAAAATAAATGGATCCATTATGGATTTGATACCTCCTAGCCCAATAGCACACTCAAAGTAAAGGCCATGCTATATCAGCCTCGAAAACAGTTTTTTTGTAAATATCTTAGAAACGAAGGCTCCTACGAAGTATTTTGTTATAACACAAACTATTGTGAAAAATTTGTTCTACTAGATTCCGTTAAAAGGTTAGCATTTTTAGAATTTTTAATCTGTCAAAAAACTGCCGTTAGAATTGATGAATTTTGAGCAAAATTTAATCAGCTCTTAAACGGTATTTTACCTTAAAATTACAGGTAGTCACATTCTAAGTTATGTTGAACTAAACCAAAACTTCTTAATTAATTGTCAGTAAAGCAACATACAATTTTTCTATTTGAAGAATATATTGCAGTTTGTTATTTTGGTAAGTCAAAGGTTTTATTTTCATATTGGGTCTTGTTTGTTTTATAGATCATAAGAAAAGTCTTGTAATAATAATTTGTTAATTGCAACAGAGTTTTATTTTGTATTCATTAAAGTTTGTAACGTTTTTAAAACTGTTTTATATTAATTTGATACCTATTTCAAATACTTTTGCCCAAACTTTTACCGTCGAATAGGACATGAAAGACTTGTTAACTATCCCATCGCTTTTTACTTTCGGTGCAGGAATCTCCATCCCTTTTCAAAAATTATTTTGTCGCCACAAATTTAAAATTGAAAAAACACGAGCAGGATTTTTTCAAACCAAGCTTTGTGCCAAACTAATCAAAGGCTGTTGTTTTTGTGGACATATTCAGATCATATATTTACTCATATGACAAGTAGTAACTGAAACCATTTTTTAACTTCCTAGCCCGCAGGCTAGAGAAGGTATTAGTTTCGGAAAAAAAAATTTTCAGATACACCCAAATCCCAAATAAACATTTTCGGCGTTATTTAAAAAACATTTGTTCGTCGAAAACAATACTTTCTCTAGGCATTGCTATGCGAGCTAAGAAGGTAGTTAAAAAACTTTTTATCAAGTTGCCATTGAAACCCTTTCTCATTTGAGGAGTTAATACCATATAATATGGTGGCCAATATAGTCGTTTTTGACCTGAAGGTATTCTGTTCGACGAATTTTTTTTTTCAGAGAACGCCGAAATTGTGTAATTTTGTTGTATTTTGACCTGTTTTGCAATATCGTCGTGATGTCTGTCTGTTTGTGTGTGTCTGCCGTAACACAATAGCCCCTAAACCGCTAAACCGATTTTCATAAAATTTTTAGGTAAAACAGCGTTTGGCACTCCAGCGATTTTGGTCAAAATTCAATAATGCTAATGACAGTTTTTTGAAAAATTAAAAATAATAAAAATGCTAACTTTTTAACGGAGCATCGCGTCCATATGCGGTTTTTGGAGTATAGTAGATTGCATTTTGCTTTCATTCATGTTATAACCAAAAACTTTGTTGGAGCTTTAGTTTCTGAGATATTTACAAAAAACTGTTTGTGTGCTAATAGGCTAGCTAGGAAGGTATCATCCATCATGGATCCATTTATACTAATTGAAATATGTCATGACGTAGTCGCTAAAATAGCGAAAAAAAGACAAACTATAGATTTACCATAAAATAAAACCCAGAAACAAAATTAACGTTTCAGGCAGAGGGTTTTTCAGACTTTTTCAAATTGGCCTCCTTGTTATGACATATTTTTAATTAAATTTAAATTCATTCAATTTCAGCTTGCCAGGTATTTTCATTTACTTTCTTAAACAACGAGAGAAAATTGTAAATATCTAACTGTTTCACCTATTGTGCCTTGCCAAGTATATATTTTCAAGAAGATTGTGGCAGGGCCGGCTCCAGAATTTGCGCAATTGGGCCTCCACACTGTTCGGCCGTTTATGAGTACGCCCGTTTTTAAAATTAATTATTAGCATATCCCTTCACATTATGTTTCAAAAAATGTCAACCTAAAGGTCTTTAAAATTAAATTAATTTTTTAACACGTCGATTTTGTTTCTAAAGATATATTTTTTAGCTAAATTGAAATTTTTGTTAGTCACACCTCTACAAGAAGTAAATATAATCTACAGAGTATTTCAATTAATATATATTTTTTTTAAATTAAATAATAAGTTTTCTAGATATTTCCAATTATTTTAAGAACAAACCATACTAACTTCACAAGAAAATATTTCGAACTAAACGTTAGGATCTAAGGTAACTAGATCACGAAAAGAAACTTCGTGATTTAGTGACCTTATTAGGATATAGGTTCAAAATACCTATAAAATATTATTACTGAAGCAAGTGCTAAATCAAGAATACCCGGAAGAGAGCCAAGGTGGCATCAAAAACAAAAAAGAAACTTTCGGGAAAAGAAATTAAATTTTTTGAAAACATTTTAAAAAACTACATGCGGTGACTGAAGCCAGAACCCCCTTTAATTTTTAATGTTCCTTTTTCGGGTAGATAGGATTTCGTTAACTGCGCATGCGTCAGTTTTGGTTGTTTTGGAACATTCTCCGTTAAGTCACTACATTATTTGACAACTGTCAAAAATTTAAGGCTATGTTTATTTCATTTTTTTTAAACTAGTTGATCGGGTGGAAAAGTATCTAGAAATAACTCTTAGTTTTATTAACGAATTATAAATAAAAATGCTTAAAAGTACTTACCTATGGAATGGCACTCCCTTACTTGTCCCGGACATTTTCCACAAACCGCACATGTTTTGCATGAATTATTTCCAATTTTTGACAGAAAAAAACATAATTTTACACGACAACCGCAAAACACCGCAAAATGTAAATAGCAAAAAATATGGCGTCCACCCACACAGCAGTTGTGTATCTACGTGAGAAAACACACACATGCGCACTTGAAAGTTTGCGCCTGCGAATTTAAATTGGTCTGCATTTTTGCTCTAACGTATTTGGGTGCGGTCTACAAAAATTCCAATCTTGCCAAATCAGCCACTGTAAGCAAAAACCACGTGTTTCGGCGATTTTCAAAATTTTCAACAGTTCTCAAGAAATTCTTACTGGCACGTTTTAAGACATACTGTATAATGTTTAAGGCGGGGCAAGCAATAGGGTATTTTTGAGTTAGTTAAAATAACAGCAAATTTGACAGCTGTTACCGTTATTTTCAAAAAGGATAAAGGAAACTTCCAGGCCAAATAAAGATATATAGGAACACTAAAGATAAGCATAACACAAATGTTAGTAGTTTCATATTTCTATAGCTTTTTGATTATTTATTGTTATTACATTTATGGCTCTTTCCAAACCAAACTACCGAATTTTAGTTAAAAAAATGACTGTATTTAAAAAAAAAATAACGGTAACAAAAGGACGGCCTCCGTAAGTACCGGACGCCGTTACCGTAAGTAACAATAAAGGAGCGAGATGCTACTGATGCGCACTGAGTGTGCAACAAAAATGGTAACAAAGTGTAAAATAGGCGACCCAAAATGTCCGTATCATGTAACTTTACCCGGGGTAGTAAAATATCTGTAACAGTTTCTGATTGTAGCAGATAGATACTTTCCGTTTACGCCCTTAGTTTTCTTTAAAGAAAACTAATATTTTTGCATCATTTAAATGCTAAACTTTCTGGGTTTGTGTATTAAAGAACATCTTTGTACTATTTTAAAGTAGCAGAGTATTATACAAGGTCTTCTTCTACGGCCTTCCTTGCTTTTCGCTTTTGTTAGACGGCAAAAGTGTTTTTTTGTCATTTATAGCAAAACAATCAGTACGTATTTTCCTAATGTCATTTTTACCTTCCTAGCCCGCGCAGCAATGGCTAGAAAAGGTATTATTTTGGACAAACTTTTTTTTGCCGCCGAAAATGTGTTATTTGGGTGTATTTTGACCTATGTTAGCAATATCGTCGTGATGTCTGTCCGTAACACGATAGCTCCTAAACCGCTTAAACGATTTCCATAAAATTTTCAGGTAGAATAGTGTTTGACACTCTAACGAGCTGATTCGATTTTGGCTAAATCCTTTAATGCTAATGACAGTTTTTTAACAATTTAATTTTTTTTTAAATGATATCTTTTTAACGGAGTATTGCACTGCATATGCGGTTTTCAAAATATAGTAGACTACATTTTGCTCAATAATTTGTGTTATAACCAAAAACGTAGGAGATTTAGTTTCTGAGATATTTACAAAAAACTATTTTCAAGACTGATATATCATGGCTTTACTTGAAGTGTGCTAATAGGCTAGCTAGGAAGGTATCAGATTCGTCATGGATCCATTTATTTTTGTTTAACGTTTTTTAGAAAAACGTTTTGCTAACAAAACTAAAATTTGATTGTAATATGCAAATAAACTGGCTCCAAGCAAATAAATAACATTTGTCATTTTGATTTTTGACATTTGAAAATTTTGACATTTGTGTCTGTAGATTTTTAAATACTCTGCCAATCTATGGGCACCTAAGCTCACACTAGGTACTATAGTTATAGTGTGAGCTAATATAATCAAAAACTGAAATATATTTTATTCAACTCCAGACTCAATTACCTTTCGTTTGATACCACACAAGCCATGTTTTGACTTAAACTCAAATTTTTTAAATCTACCCACCCTTTTTTTAAAAATAAACTAAAATTCATTTTTTTAACTCCAGACTTAATTACCTTTCGTTTGATATCACACACGCCATATTTTCACATAAACTCTAATTTTTGGAATCTACCCCCAGCCTTTTATTTGGCTTGCGTTCGGTGAATTTTGTTCATTTTTAAATGGGGCCATCACGGCCCAAGACCCAACTTAGGTACCAAATTTCATTAAAATCGGACAAGCGGTTTATGAGTTATGCGGGTTGGTCGTTACAGACAGACATACAGACAGACAGACAGACAGCAAAACAAAAAAGTTTCAAAATCATCTGAAACGCAAAGATATATAAAAATTTTTGAAATCGGAGCAACTTTTTTTTTCTCGAAAAAATTACGATCACCATAGCTCACACTACTTATAGTAGTAGTGTGAGCTAAAATAAATACCTATTATTTAGTAGTAGTTGTAGAGTTGAAATAATACAGGAATACTTAAATTTAGTTTTATTTATTATTATTATTATTTATTTATTAGTTTTGGGGACTAATTAATATCAACTGCATGCAAAGACGATATTTTAAAATTGGTAATTCTTACTTTATCTTTATTTGCAAACCAGATAAATCCACCACCAAGTTAATTAAAACCAAAAAGACGAAAACAGCTTAATAATAAGCTGAAAGTCTACGGCAATGAGACTAGTCTGCACTCTCCAGCTTCAGTTATAAAGCAATAAAGTGGCTTATTTAGCTATATTTCGCTAGTTTAGCAAAGCAACCACCGCCACAGAGACTAGCAGCTAAGCAACAAATAGAGTGGATAGATACACAAAAAGGCACAAAGAAATTAGAGGATACTAGAAAGTCTTTGAATAGTCCGACGAAATAATCTGAATAGTTTTCTAAAGAATCATCTGCTTATGACCAGCATAATTCTGCTACAAAACTTCTGCATAATATCCTAAATTCAATCAACTTAGCGACCTATATATTTCTGTGGATGCATTCGATGGTGAGTTTTTTTTCTGATGAATATCTCTTTCACTTTTCTTCTTTTGCCTATTCTTCTTTTTGATTGGATTTTAAGCTCTAGTGATCTATCTCAATGTAGAACTTGGTTTTTAAAACTTCAGAAAGTGTCTGATTATTGTGAGCAGTCTATACTATTGAGTTGACATTATATTAATGAATTTGATAAAAACACTAAACAAGAGTAAACAAAAAACAAAACAAAAATATCTACAACTACAAAAAAATCAATATTTATCATGTCTCCGTTTACGTCGATAATTGCGAGACATTGATTAATTAAAAGGCACTGTGAAATTTTCTTGCCTGCCATATTGTTGTAATTTTTTTCCAGAAATTTTCCGCATTTTGTGGGAAGAACCTGCGTTGTTGAAGCCTGTATGCATTAACACTCCAAACCGGGTTTATATCTGGGCTGTAACTTCTCCAAAGAAGTAATTCAACGTCGTTCCAAGTTATTTGACCCATTAAAGATTTTCAACCCTTCCAAACATGTTTCTTTCAGTGTGTCTCGTTTCCATAGCCTATACTGTCTTACATTTCGTAACCTTATGAAAAATAAGTAAATGACAGTGTCTCGTTTTTAACCAGTCACTGTCTCATTTTTAGCCCAACCAGTGGTTTAAAACGAGACACTCTTTTAATGCAGGGTATACTACAGTTACAGCAACATGCGTAAGGTAATTGACCAGCCAGTGGGGGACGAAAAAATTCAAAAAAAAGAAAAAAAACTTCTACCACTCCTTCATGATTAAAAGTGTGTTAACCCTTCCCTTAATTGGTTGTGCTGCTTCTTTGCACATGCTGCTGTAATACATTGTACTGCTTCATTGCACATGCTGCTGTAAAACTTTTTGAGCCTACAAAATGTAGGCAATGGCGATGGAATAACTCCAATAACAACCTGAAGATGAGAGCTTATGCTCTCGAAACATGTAGTTGTAAAAAATTAAACTAGTGGAGAACGACTGAACTTGTTTGATGTATATTATTCAATAAAAACGTAGTGGCAGTTGAGTGGCAAGCGGACAGTGGCGTGCAGTTTTGAGAGCTAGACGTTCAAACAAGATATTTAAAAAAAGGACCCAGGCTAGACACAGGCTTCTTTTTTGTTGCATTTACATTTTCTGTTTATTTTAAATTTTTTTGATTAATTGAAAAATGATATAAACTAAAATTTTAAATGTTTTTATTTGAGGGGGTATTTTTTGAACAAAATGGCCTGTAACTTAACGGAAGTAGTTTTTTTTTAAATTTAAACTTCATAAAATGTAACATTTAATTCTGCCTGCTAACAAAAGTTAAAGTTAGCATCCACCAAGCTAAAGGCTCTTGGAATCTTTCCGATGTGTCTTTATCAACAAAGATGGAACTCCCATAAAATTAATACACTAAATGTCAAATGCGGGAACAGCCATTTTGTACAATTATGTCCAAAGTGGCTTAACAAGTTTTAGTGTGATGATATAAAATAGATCGAAATAAGTAAATTATAAATAGACATGTGATACCAAATATAATTTCTCTGTTCTAACATTGTTACTATGCTGGTTCAGAACGTTTTTCTACGTTGTCCGACGCCTATTCTTCACCTCCTTCGATACTAACAATAATCTTCTGTCAGGTTTTTTTGACTCATTGATCTTTGGATTGACTGTTACCATTCCAGTTTAGGACGCCTTTTTTTCTGCGCCCTATTGGTTGCCATTCTAGGACCTGCTTTGGTAGTCTTTCATTGTTCATCCATTGTACATAGCCGTGGCATATCAGTTGTTTTCTAGTGATGTCATCCGTTATGCTTCCGTCGATCTCCATTCTTTCTTTTATGATCTTATATGATCTGTTCTAGATATTCTCATTGATCATCTTATTGTTTTAACATACTTATATTTTAAACTAGCTTCAAAACAGCACAATTATCTATAAAAAAAAAACTTGCAATAACTTCTATCTAATGCAATAAATTAGCAACAAAATGAAACTAAAATGAAAATTTTACGTCCAGTAAAATTATAAAAATAAAGTTCTAATACCAAAAATATTATAAATTCATATTGAAACCGGAAAGCCAGCATTATAGAAAATCCGTAAATAAAACGTAAAAATGACGTTAAACTGGCGATTTGTTCATTTTTCATTGACGTTTAGGGGCAGTTAAGGGGCCCATTTAAGGCTCCCGTAAACGTATATCCGATTGGAATTTGAAAGGGTTTGCAGCAGCTCAGTTTGTCGAGTTTACGGGTTATTTCGCCCGACCCGAACTGATTTTAGGAGTTCGATTAAACTTCCCCAGGATAAAGCTGTGTTTATTGCTATTTTTATTAATCTGGATAAGTATAGCTTTACTATTATCAGTTATTTTGAAAACAAATGACCTTTTAAATTCATTGTCATCTACATTGCCACTAGAACTATAATAGTCATCAAATCATTGGTATATTCAACCATTATTACCTATCTGACATCTGGCTCCAACATTTTAACCAAACCAAACCACACTTAACTAAATGAAACCGAATTGAACTGCCGAACCGAACCGAACCGAACCACAGATTCTTGCTCAATACTCGCACTAGCCAGCTAGCTAAAAGAATCACCAAAGTAAGTGTAAGTCAACAAATCGAATTGGGAAATATGATATGGCCTGGAAACATTCGGCCCAGGAAAAAATATACAAAAAAGATCTGTTAAAGTGCCAAAAAAAAAAGAAAACTAGGTATTTGTTTAATTTAAAATTTTAAAATATTTAATTCTAAGCTAGTTAAATATTTAAAGATTCCCAATCAAAGAAAAAGCATGGTAAATATGTTTTGGTATGTAATAAGTAATGCTTTTTACCGGGATTTAAGTATAAAATCTGTTGAAGAAAAAATCAAGAGATTGACAAAAAAGTCAAGAAAAACGGCTTTCTAAGCGTATAAAATCCCTGCAAAGTGATATTTTTGGTTAAAGCAAGTCAAAATGCTTATCGAAACTGAAAGCTTTCAAAGCATTAAAAGAAAGACAACCTACGAAATTGTTATACAACAAAAACACGCACTTTCAAACACCTGTAAACAGTCGACCATAGCCTACTTAAAATAAACGACCTACATGAAACATTACTTAGCATTTCAGGTGTCACTGATTGTAGGGGGCGATTATTTTTGCCTGAAGTTCATCCAAAGTCATATCTTTTAAATGGCTATGCGAGTAAATTTGCCTTTTTGCATAGTCCCATAAAAAAAATAATTTCCTAATAATTTCTCCCTCGTAAATTACCATTGATGAAAAAAGGACCAATTCACCCAAAATCATAGTCCAGACGCTAAGTTGTTGAGACAGCAGTATGCAAATGTTTATTTTTCCGTGACCAGTAACGAATAACAGAAGAATTCTTCAAAACTGATCAACTTGAACGGTTGAAGGGTGCAATATCATCGCCCACATCATTGGCAATTGCCTTATTGGAACAGGGAGGCCAAGCTTTTGCTGCAGCACAAATCACAATTTCGCTACGTTCATATACCTCTCCCATTTTACGAACAGGAGGTGCCTCTTCGCCACTACTTTTGTGGCAAAAATTGACACATCCTGTTCGCTGGAAATGTGTTACTTTTTTTTGGACCGTGCTACTGCTTGGAATAGCTCTTTCCTCAAATGAAACAACAAATAAATTTACCACATCTTGACAGCTATTCTTTGTTTGAAACTCGTAGACAATGATTGTGTAGAAATAAAATTTCGGACTTCCATTCTCTTTATTTATTTTAAAGCACGACGTTTGGGTTAGAGATACTTACTAACCGAAACGTCGTGTTTTAAAATAAATAAAGACAATGGAAGTCCGAAATTTTATTTTGACAGCTATTTCCCCCGAAATACCATTGAACCATCGGCATGGCATGAGCTAGAATTTGCGTGAAAAACAAATGCCCACTTCTCACCTGTTTTGCTGGACAAGACGGAATGACGAAAAACTACGTGAAAACAGAAAGTCACGATGTATTCCTCTACTTACTCACACCAGCCCGAATACGGGTCTAAAACAGCAAAAATATTTCAAGACACCGCCCAAAATATTTTTCATTTTTTTGCTTCTCTCAGTGCTGTCTTACACACATTAAGCACAGCAAGCAGTCTTTGAATCATATAGCTTTTAACCATATACGCCGACCTCATTTAAAATCTATAGTAATACCGTGTGCAACGTGTGGCTGCCACTACTGCAAAAAAAGTGTAAATAAAATTAATAGGAACATATTTTCAATAGTTTTAAGATAGCTCAGGAAACCAGAAAACATTAAGTTTCTAAGGGTTTTTTCGTGTTTGGAGGTTAGATAATTAGAACTGCGAAACATTCAAAACCATTATTTGACTTTTATGTAGTTGATTATACTACATTTTACCACGCTCGTCAAAATGCACTATACAGGGTGTCCCATAACTTAGGTGCCATAGTGCAGCAGGTGATAGAGGAGGTTATTTCCGAGAAAAAAGTTTATATAATATGGGGGTCAACACACATCTGTTTTTAAGATATAGGAGTTTTAAAGTTAAGAAAAGGGTTTTACAAAAAAAATTGCTATCAGCTAATTGTGATTTAAAAATGTTGTCTTCCTTTTTTTGATAAAATTACAAGTTAAGGAGATACAGGCTGTCAAAATAACGTCCAAAAATGTTTAAAAAATAATATATTTTTTTAAAATATATTTTTGGCTTATTTATTCTTTTAAGAAATATCAATAATATTTTATTATTATGTCTCGCTAGAGACTTGTTTTTATTAAGAAAAAATACTCTGCCAATCTATGGGCACCTAAGCTCACACTAGGTACTATAGTTATAGTGTGAGCTAATATAATCAAAAACTGAAATATATTTTATTCAACTCCAGACTCGATTACCTTTCGTTTGATACCACACAAGCCATGTTTTGACTTAAACTCAAATTTTTTAAATCTACCCCCACCCTTTAAAAAAAAACTAAAATGTATTTTGTTTAACTCCAGACTCAATTACCTTTCGTTTGATATCACACACGCCATATTTTCACTTAAGCTCTAATTTTTGACATCTACCCCCACCCTTTTTTTAAAAATAAACTAAAATTCATTTTGTTTAACTCCAGACTTAATTACCTTTTGTTTGATATCACACACGCCATATTTTCACATAAACTCTAATTTTTAGAATCTACCCCCACCATTTTATTTGGCTTGCGTGCGGTGGATTTTGTTCATTTTTAAATGGGACCATCACGGCCCAAGACCCAACTTAGGTACCAAATTTCATTAAAATCGGACAAGCGGTTTTTGAGTTAGACAGACAGACAGACAGACAGACAGACAGACAGACAGACAGACAGACAGACAGACAGACAGACAGACAGACAGACAGACAGACAGACAGACAGACAGACAGACAGACAGACAGACAGACAGACAGACAGACAGACAGACAGACAGACAGACAGACAGACAGACAGACAGACAGACAGACAGACAGACAGACAGACAGACAGACAGACAGACAGACAGACAGACAGACAGACAGACAGACAGACAGACAGACAGACAGACAGACAGACAGACAGACAGACAGACAGACAGACAGACAGACAGACAGACAGACAGACAGACAGACAGACAGACAGACAGACAGACAGACAGACAGACAGACAGACAGACAGACAGACAGACAGACAGACAGACAGACAGACAGACAGACAGACAGACAGACAGACAGACAGACAGACAGACAGACAGACAGACAGACAGACAGACAGACAGACAGACAGACAGACAGACAGACAGACAGACAGACAGACAGACAGACAGACAGACAGACAGACAGACAGACAGACAGACAGACAGACAGACAGACAGACAGACAGACAGACAGACAGACAGACAGACAGACAGACAGACAGACAGACAGACAGACAGACAGACAGACAGACAGACAGACAGACAGACAGACAGACAGACAGACAGACAGACAGACAGACAGACAGACAGACAGACAGACAGACAGACAGACAGACAGACAGACAGACAGACAGACAGACAGACAGACAGACAGACAGACAGACAGACAGACAGACAGACAGACAGACAGACAGACAGACAGACAGACAGACAGACAGACAGACAGACAGACAGACAGACAGACAGACAGACAGACAGACAGACAGACAGACAGACAGACAGACCGACAGACAGACAGACCGACAGACAGACAGACAGACCGACAGACAGACAGACAGACAGACAGACAGACAGACAGACAGACAGACAGACAGACAGACAGACAGACAGACAGACAGACAGACAGACAGACAGACAGACAGACAGACAGACAGACAGACAGACAGACAGACAGACAGACAGACAGACAGACAGACAGACAGACAGACAGACAGACAGACAGACAGACAGACAGACAGACAGACAGACAGACAGACAGACAGACAGACAGACAGACAGACAGACAGACAGACAGACAGACAGACAGACAGACAGACAGACAGACAGACAGACAGACAGACAGACAGACAGACAGACAGACAGACAGACAGACAGACAGACAGACAGACAGACAGACAGACAGACAGACAGACAGACAGACAGACAGACAGACAGACAGACAGACAGACAGACAGACAGACAGACAGACAGACAGACAGACAGACAGACAGACAGACAGACAGACAGACAGACAGACAGACAGACAGACAGACAGACAGACAGACAGACAGACAGACAGACAGACAGACAGACAGACAGACAGACAGACAGACAGACAGACAGACAGACAGACAGACAGACAGACAGACAGACAGACAGACAGACAGACAGACAGACAGACAGACAGACAGACAGACAGACAGACAGACAGACAGACAGACAGACAGACAGACAGACAGACAGACAGACAGACAGACAGACAGACAGACAGACAGACAGACAGACAGACAGACAGACAGACAGACAGACAGACAGACAGACAGACAGACAGACAGACAGACAGACAGACAGACAGACAGACAGACAGACAGACAGACAGACAGACAGACAGACAGACAGACAGACAGACAGACAGACAGACAGACAGACAGACAGACAGACAGACAGACAGACAGACAGACAGACAGACAGACAGACAGACAGACAGACAGACAGACAGACAGACAGACAGACAGACAGACAGACAGACAGACAGACAGACAGACAGACAGACAGACAGACAGACAGACAGACAGACAGACAGACAGACAGACAGACAGACAGACAGACAGACAGACAGACAGACAGACAGACAGACAGACAGACAGACAGACAGACAGACAGACAGACAGACAGACAGACAGACAGACAGACAGACAGACAGACAGACAGACAGACATACAGACAGACAGACAGACAGACAGCAAAACAAAAAAGTTTCAAAATCATCTGAAACGCAAAGATATATAAAAATTTTTGAAATCGGAGCAACTTTTTTTTTCTCGAAAAAATTAGGATCACCATAGCTCACACTACTTATATAGTAGTAGTGTGAGCTAATATAATAGAAAACATTGCTTTTAATATGGCATTCAAAAAAGTTTGTACTAAAAAAAAATTTCTTTCTAAAAAAAATTGACCAACTAATATTTTTAAAAATTATTTTTATTTTAAATTATTGCTTTTGTTCTAATACACGACTTTACCCAATTTCATATTTTTACTGCGCTTTTTTAAAAACTTATTATCAAAAAAATTTAAGGAAACGCCAACTTTGATACTCTTTATCTCGACAAAAAAAGGAGTTTTCGCCCATGCATTATAGGAACTTTTTATCAGACATGACCACCTCTATCACCTGCTGGCCTACGGCCCCTAAGTTACAAGACACACCCTGTATATCGATTATTTGGCATGAAAATGATTATTTGGACTACTTTAAGTCGTACTACTAATTTAAAAAAAATGGTTTTCAAAAAACTTTTTTTCTACTTTTTTTGGTTGAAAAACTTCTATCCTTGCATCGTCAAATTTTGGACATAAATTTGTAAACTAGCTTAGGATTAATTATTTTACAATTTTAAATTAACCAAATATCTAGTTTTCCTTGTTTTTTTGCGCCTTTTAACATAATTTTAAAACTGTACAGTTGACCTTCCCGTGACTTTCCCAGAGCTATTATGACACTTTCACAGATTTTCTTTGTATTAGCTCACACTACTACTATACTATAGTAGTGTGAGCTACAGTGATCCTAATTTTTTCGAGAAAAAAAAAGTTGCTCCGATTTCAAAAAATTTTATATATCTTTGCGTTTCAGATGACTTTGAAACTTTTTTGTTGCGCCGTCTGTCTGTCTGTCTGTCTGTCTGTCTGTCTGTCTGTCTGTCTGTCTGTCTGTCTGTCTGTCTGTCTGTCTGTCTGTCTGTCTGTCTGTCTGTCTGTCTGTCTGTCTGTCTGTCTGTCTGTCTGTCTGTCTGTCTGTCTGTCTGTCTGTCTGTCTGTCTGTCTGTCTGTCTGTCTGTCTGTCTGTCTGTCTGTCTGTCTGTCTGTCTGTCTGTCTGTCTGTCTGTCTGTCTGTCTGTCTGTCTGTCTGTCTGTCTGTCTGTCTGTCTGTCTGTCTGTCTGTCTGTCTGTCTGTCTGTCTGTCTGTCTGTCTGTCTGTCTGTCTGTCTGTCTGTCTGTCTGTCTGTCTGTCTGTCTGTCTGTCTGTCTGTCTGTCTGTCTGTCTGTCTGTCTGTCTGTCTGTCTGTCTGTCTGTCTGTCTGTCTGTCTGTCTGTCTGTCTGTCTGTCTGTCTGTCTGTCTGTCTGTCTGTCTGTCTGTCTGTCTGTCTGTCTGTCTGTCTGTCTGTCTGTCTGTCTGTCTGTCTGTCTGTCTGTCTGTCTGTCTGTCTGTCTGTCTGTCTGTCTGTCTGTCTGTCTGTCTGTCTGTCTGTCTGTCTGTCTGTCTGTCTGTCTGTCTGTCTGTCTGTCTGTCTGTCTGTCTGTCTGTCTGTCTGTCTGTCTGTCTGTCTGTCTGTCTGTCTGTCTGTCTGTCTGTCTGTCTGTCTGTCTGTCTGTCTGTCTGTCTGTCTGTCTGTCTGTCTGTCTGTCTGTCTGTCTGTCTGTCTGTCTGTCTGTCTGTCTGTCTGTCTGTCTGTCTGTCTGTCTGTCTGTCTGTCTGTCTGTCTGTCTGTCTGTCTGTCTGTCTGTCTGTCTGTCTGTCTGTCTGTCTGTCTGTCTGTCTGTCTGTCTGTCTGTCTGTCTGTCTGTCTGTCTGTCTGTCTGTCTGTCTGTCTGTCTGTCTGTCTGTCTGTCTGTCTGTCTGTCTGTCTGTCTGTCTGTCTGTCTGTCTGTCTGTCTGTCTGTCTGTCTGTCTGTCTGTCTGTCTGTCTGTCTGTCTGTCTGTCTGTCTGTCTGTCTGTCTGTCTGTCTGTCTGTCTGTCTGTCTGTCTGTCTGTCTGTCTGTCTGTCTGTCTGTCTGTCTGTCTGTCTGTCTGTCTGTCTGTCTGTCTGTCTGTCTGTCTGTCTGTCTGTCTGTCTGTCTGTCTGTCTGTCTGTCTGTCTGTCTGTCTGTCTGTCTGTCTGTCTGTCTGTCTGTCTGTCTGTCTGTCTGTCTGTCTGTCTGTCTGTCTGTCTGTCTGTCTGTCTGTCTGTCTGTCTGTCTGTCTGTCTGTCTGTCTGTCTGTCTGTCTGTCTGTCTGTCTGTCTGTCTGTCTGTCTGTCTGTCTGTCTGTCTGTCTGTCTGTCTGTCTGTCTGTCTGTCTGTCTGTCTGTCTGTCTGTCTGTCTGTCTGTCTGTCTGTCTGTCTGTCTGTCTGTCTGTCTGTCTGTCTGTCTGTCTGTCTGTCTGTCTGTCTGTCTGTCTGTCTGTCTGTCTGTCTGTCTGTCTGTCTGTCTGTCTGTCTGTCTGTCTGTCTGTCTGTCTGTCTGTCTGTCTGTCTGTCTGTCTGTCTGTCTGTCTGTCTGTCTGTCTGTCTGTCTGTCTGTCTGTCTGTCTGTCTGTCTGTCTGTCTGTCTGTCTGTCTGTCTGTCTGTCTGTCTGTCTGTCTGTCTGTCTGTCTGTCTGTCTGTCTGTCTGTCTGTCTGTCTGTCTGTCTGTCTGTCTGTCTGTCTGTCTGTCTGTCTGTCTGTCTGTCTGTCTGTCTGTCTGTCTGTCTGTCTGTCTGTCTGTCTGTCTGTCTGTCTGTCTGTCTGTCTGTCTGTCTGTCTGTCTGTCTGTCTGTCTGTCTGTCTGTCTGTCTGTCTGTCTGTCTGTCTGTCTGTCTGTCTGTCTGTCTGTCTGTCTGTCTGTCTGTCTGTCTGTCTGTCTGTCTGTCTGTCTGTCTGTCTGTCTGTCTGTCTGTCTGTCTGTCTGTCTGTCTGTCTGTCTGTCTGTCTGTCTGTCTGTCTGTCTGTCTGTCTGTCTGTCTGTCTGTCTGTCTGTCTGTCTGTCTGTCTGTCTGTCTGTCTGTCTGTCTGTCTGTCTGTCTGTCTGTCTGTCTGTCTGTCTGTCTGTCTGTCTGTCTGTCTGTCTGTCTGTCTGTCTGTCTGTCTGTCTGTCTGTCTGTCTGTCTGTCTGTCTGTCTGTCTGTCTGTCTGTCTGTCTGTCTGTCTGTCTGTCTGTCTGTCTGTCTGTCTGTCTGTCTGTCTGTCTGTCTGTCTGTCTGTCTGTCTGTCTGTCTGTCTGTCTGTCTGTCTGTCTGTCTGTCTGTCTGTCTGTCTGTCTGTCTGTCTGTCTGTCTGTCTGTCTGTCTGTCTGTCTGTCTGTCTGTCTGTCTGTCTGTCTGTCTGTCTGTCTGTCTGTCTGTCTGTCTGTCTGTCTGTCTGTCTGTCTGTCTGTCTGTCTGTCTGTCTGTCTGTCTGTCTGTCTGTCTGTCTGTCTGTCTGTCTGTCTGTCTGTCTGTCTGTCTGTCTGTCTGTCTGTCTGTCTGTCTGTCTGTCTGTCTGTCTGTCTGTCTGTCTGTCTGTCTGTCTGTCTGTCTGTCTGTCTGTCTGTCTGTCTGTCTGTCTGTCTGTCTGTCTGTCTGTCTGTCTGTCTGTCTGTCTGTCTGTCTGTCTGTCTGTCTGTCTGTCTGTCTGTCTGTCTGTCTGTCTGTCTGTCTGTCTGTCTGTCTGTCTGTCTGTCTGTCTGTCTGTCTGTCTGTCTGTCTGTCTGTCTGTCTGTCTGTCTGTCTGTCTGTCTGTCTGTCTGTCTGTCTGTCTGTCTGTCTGTCTGTCTGTCTGTCTGTCTGTCTGTCTGTCTGTCTGTCTGTCTGTCTGTCTGTCTGTCTGTCTGTCTGTCTGTCTGTCTGTCTGTCTGTCTGTCTGTCTGTCTGTCTGTCTGTCTGTCTGTCTGTCTGTCTGTCTGTCTGTCTGTCTGTCTGTCTGTCTGTCTGTCTGTCTGTCTGTCTGTCTGTCTGTCTGTCTGTCTGTCTGTCTGTCTGTCTGTCTGTCTGTCTGTCTGTCTGTCTGTCTGTCTGTCTGTCTGTCTGTCTGTCTGTCTGTCTGTCTGTCTGTCTGTCTGTCTGTCTGTCTGTCTGTCTGTCTGTCTGTCTGTCTGTCTGTCTGTCTGTCTGTCTGTCTGTCTGTCTGTCTGTCTGTCTGTCTGTCTGTCTGTCTGTCTGTCTGTCTGTCTGTCTGTCTGTCTGTCTGTCTGTCTGTCTGTCTGTCTGTCTGTCTGTCTGTCTGTCTGTCTGTCTGTCTGTCTGTCTGTCTGTCTGTCTGTCTGTCTGTCTGTCTGTCTGTCTGTCTGTCTGTCTGTCTGTCTGTCTGTCTGTCTGTCTGTCTGTCTGTCTGTCTGTCTGTCTGTCTGTCTGTCTGTCTGTCTGTCTGTCTGTCTGTCTGTCTGTCTGTCTGTCTGTCTGTCTGTCTGTCTGTCTGTCTGTCTGTCTGTCTGTCTGTCTGTCTGTCTGTCTGTCTGTCTGTCTGTCTGTCTGTCTGTCTGTCTGTCTGTCTGTCTGTCTGTCTGTCTGTCTGTCTGTCTGTCTGTCTGTCTGTCTGTCTGTCTGTCTGTCTGTCTGTCTGTCTGTCTGTCTGTCTGTCTGTCTGTCTGTCTGTCTGTCTGTCTGTCTGTCTGTCTGTCTGTCTGTCTGTCTGTCTGTCTGTCTGTCTGTCTGTCTGTCTGTCTGTCTGTCTGTCTGTCTGTCTGTCTGTCTGTCTGTCTGTCTGTCTGTCTGTCTGTCTGTCTGTCTGTCTGTCTGTCTGTCTGTCTGTCTGTCTGTCTGTCTGTCTGTCTGTCTGTCTGTCTGTCTGTCTGTCTGTCTGTCTGTCTGTCTGTCTGTCTGTCTGTCTGTCTGTCTGTCTGTCTGTCTGTCTGTCTGTCTGTCTGTCTGTCTGTCTGTCTGTCTGTCTGTCTGTCTGTCTGTCTGTCTGTCTGTCTGTCTGTCTGTCTGTCTGTCTGTCTGTCTGTCTGTCTGTCTGTCTGTCTGTCTGTCTGTCTGTCTGTCTGTCTGTCTGTCTGTCTGTCTGTCTGTCTGTCTGTCTGTCTGTCTGTCTGTCTGTCTGTCTGTCTGTCTGTCTGTCTGTCTGTCTGTCTGTCTGTCTGTCTGTCTGTCTGTCTGTCTGTCTGTCTGTCTGTCTGTCTGTCTGTCTGTCTGTCTGTCTGTCTGTCTGTCTGTCTGTCTGTCTGTCTGTCTGTCTGTCTGTCTGTCTGTCTGTCTGTCTGTCTGTCTGTCTGTCTGTCTGTCTGTCTGTCTGTCTGTCTGTCTGTCTGTCTGTCTGTCTGTCTGTCTGTCTGTCTGTCTGTCTGTCTGTCTGTCTGTCTGTCTGTCTGTCTGTCTGTCTGTCTGTCTGTCTGTCTGTCTGTCTGTCTGTCTGTCTGTCTGTCTGTCTGTCTGTCTGTCTGTCTGTCTGTCTGTCTGTCTGTCTGTCTGTCTGTCTGTCTGTCTGTCTGTCTGTCTGTCTGTCTGTCTGTCTGTCTGTCTGTCTGTCTGTCTGTCTGTCTGTCTGTCTGTCTGTCTGTCTGTCTGTCTGTCTGTCTGTCTGTCTGTCTGTCTGTCTGTCTGTCTGTCTGTCTGTCTGTCTGTCTGTCTGTCTGTCTGTCTGTCTGTCTGTCTGTCTGTCTGTCTGTCTGTCTGTCTGTCTGTCTGTCTGTCTGTCTGTCTGTCTGTCTGTCTGTCTGTCTGTCTGTCTGTCTGTCTGTCTGTCTGTCTGTCTGTCTGTCTGTCTGTCTGTCTGTCTGTCTGTCTGTCTGTCTGTCTGTCTGTCTGTCTGTCTGTCTGTCTGTCTGTCTGTCTGTCTGTCTGTCTGTCTGTCTGTCTGTCTGTCTGTCTGTCTGTCTGTCTGTCTGTCTGTCTGTCTGTCTGTCTGTCTGTCTGTCTGTCTGTCTGTCTGTCTGTCTGTCTGTCTGTCTGTCTGTCTGTCTGTCTGTCTGTCTGTCTGTCTGTCTGTCTGTCTGTCTGTCTGTCTGTCTGTCTGTCTGTCTGTCTGTCTGTCTGTCTGTCTGTCTGTCTGTCTGTCTGTCTGTCTGTCTGTCTGTCTGTCTGTCTGTCTGTCTGTCTGTCTGTCTGTCTGTCTGTCTGTCTGTCTGTCTGTCTGTCTGTCTGTCTGTCTGTCTGTCTGTCTGTCTGTCTGTCTGTCTGTCTGTCTGTCTGTCTGTCTGTCTGTCTGTCTGTCTGTCTGTCTGTCTGTCTGTCTGTCTGTCTGTCTGTCTGTCTGTCTGTCTGTCTGTCTGTCTGTCTGTCTGTCTGTCTGTCTGTCTGTCTGTCTGTCTGTCTGTCTGTCTGTCTGTCTGTCTGTCTGTCTGTCTGTCTGTCTGTCTGTCTGTCTGTCTGTCTGTCTGTCTGTCTGTCTGTCTGTCTGTCTGTCTGTCTGTCTGTCTGTCTGTCTGTCTGTCTGTCTGTCTGTCTGTCTGTCTGTCTGTCTGTCTGTCTGTCTGTCTGTCTGTCTGTCTGTCTGTCTGCGGTTAGTACTCGAAGAGAGTAGACGTGTTTTCGAGTCGCTGAGCATATAGTTAATTAATTAATTATTAATTGTGAAATTCTTGCAGTTATTCGTAAAACTAAAGGCCAGTTCTGGACCCATTAGTTAGTAGATAAGTAGTGATAGGTTTAGTGCAAATAACAAATACTTAATTGGTAAATTGTAAATAATATAAAAATATGTATAGTGGTATAAAACAATTATAAGTTAAGTGCAAAATACGCGACAGTGAACGATTCTTATCATTTTTGTAGTGGGGCATAAATCACTTGACCGGCCAGGTAAGGCAGCAAAGCGGGCTCCCCAGCGCGCGAAAAGGATTAAGACTGTGAGCGTCGTCGTCGCGGCGCTAGGTCGTACCAAGTAGGCACCGCGATTAGACTGCATAAGAGGTTCACATAGGACACAGTATATAAAAAGAACAAGAGTTAGGCTACCTCGGAAACTTCAAATGACATAATGACGGACAAAGAAAAAAACTTAGAACTGGATTTAGGCCTGGTTAACGAGATGGGCAACTTCACTAGACGGGCATCAATAACTAGGTCACCGCCTGAGTTGAAAACCGCACAAGAAAAATCGATAAAAACCAGATCGACAAAAAACAGTCAAAAGGGCGACAGTGAGTCAGATAATGGAAAAAAAAGAGGAGCAAGTCCTCTTCAAGAGAAGGATACCAAGAGGGGAAAAACAGGCTACTCAGACGCAGAACAAAGCGGGTCGGTAAATTCTGAAAACGAAAAAGATTTTATCGATAAACAAAAGGCAATTGAAGATGACATTAAAAAAGCTAAAATAGAAAAGGAGGAAAAAGCAAAAAAAGATGAAATTGAACAAAAAATTGAAAATATTTTAGATGCAAAAAGTAAGATAATAAACGCAGCAAACAAGAGGGGATCGTCGGGAAAACTAGCAGTCACGCTTGAAGACAGCATAGCTATTAGAAATAATGTGGATATGTTGGTAGACGAATTAATTTTATTACTTAGAAGGGTTGGGGTTGAAAAATTTGCTAAATCTAAAGAAAAGAATTTAGAAAAACAGGTAGAAAATTGTACTAGGGAAATTCAGATGTTAAAAACAGACATTAAAAGGTTAGAAAATACAATTCTTAATGTTAATGCCGATCTGACAAAAAATAGTCAACGTAGTTTAGAAAAAATACAGGCGTCAAACTCGTCGCGAGTCTCAAAGTCACATAACCGGTATCAACTACACAACGGGCTAAACCCTTCAAATTTAAACGGAGATTCGGGTACAGACATACAAACAACAGACATTGATTCAGACGGAGCTGATTTTATTTTTCCTAAAAGAAGACAAAGAAAAGCGAGAACTTATGCACAAATACTAAATCAAAAAGGAGAACCTGAAGTTGAAAAAACTGTAGATGTCGGCTGGAAAACTCCAGAAAAAATTAAGGAAAAATTACAGACTGTTTTGACAGTTACAAACGTTGACCAAGAGACAGATATAGAACCAAAAAAAGTGCTGGAAAAAGTAAAAGAAATTGCTCCAAAGGAAATACAGGATCTAGGCGGCCTTAAAAATGTGATACCGTTAAAGGGCGGAAGAGTAATCTTGGAGTACAGGGACGAGACACAGAAACAGACAATGACAGATGCACTAAAGATAGCGCAGGACAACAATCAAATAAAAATCTTAAGTAAAACGAGAACACCCAAATTTAGGATTAGTGGGGTAATGAAGGGGTATACAGATGAAGAACTTTTACATCTTATAATAGAGGAAAATCACGATGTTAAAGAAAAGTTTGGAGCAAACCCAAAAGAAAAAATTAAAGTTGTAGCAAGAAGGACATGTAGAAATGAATTAAAGGAAAATATTACTTTTGAGGCTATGGATATTGAAATGTTTAGATACTTTGTAAAAAAAGGCAAACTTTATATTGATATGATGACTGCATTCGTAGAAGAGGAAATACAAGTGGCTCTTTGTTATAACTGTCATAGGTTTGGACACGTGAGCAAATATTGCAAAGACCTACCAAGATGTCATGTTTGTGGAGGCGATCACGAGGGCAGGAAATGTCAATCATTGGATTTGAGCTGTCCAAACTGTGCCAATATGGGTATAGAACTTAATCAAAGAAGACATACGGCAAGAGACTGGTTTTGTCCAGTTTACAAACGGAAACAAAGACAAACACAACAGACAATTGATTACGGACAAACAGGGTTAGAACAGGATAAAATATAATAATAGGATGGATTTAAAAATATTACAAATAAATGTGGATAGAGGACAAGAAGCAACAGAAACATTTTACAGAAAATTGGTACAAGACAATATAGACGTGGGAATTATTGCCGAACCGTACATAAACTATAAAGGAAACAGTAAATACATCATACATACAAATGGACCAATATCTAAAACACAAATCTGGACGAGAAAAGACGTGCTCGCAACTACACAATTAGACCTTACCGACAACAATAGTACAACTATACTCATTGAGTCAAATATAGATAAACTATATATAAGCACAGTCTATGATGAACCAGGGGGAAACGAAAACAGAAAACTTGACGCATTCTCACAAAAATTGCAAAGGCAAAACATTAAACACCTACTTGCAGGAGACATTAACGCACATAATGTAGCATGGGGAGGCACTGTAACAGATAACAGAGGAAAAAAGCTCCTAGAATGGGCAATATCTAACGGGTATGACATAAGCAATGACGGACAACAAATACCAACTTTTAACGGACCTATGGGAAACAGCTACATTGACATGACTTTAAGCAAGAAAATAAAAATTAGAAATTGGAAAGTCGAGGAAGATGAAAGTTTAAGCTTACACAGATTCATTTCATATGATATTGACACAAATGGCGCTACACGTCGAAAAAAGAGGAAGGTGTATGATTTTGAAAATACAAACTGGGATATGTTCAAAGGTTATTTAAGGGAAAACCTAAAAGAAAACTGGCAAATTACCAATGCTGAGAAACTTGAAGAAGTAGCGTGCAAATTTAATGATATCTGCAGCAAAGCATGTCACAGAAAAATTAAAACCAAAAAAGAGGATGAACAAGATGACACTCTCTGGTGGAATGACGAACTACAAAATTACAAGAGACGAGTTAATAGGCTTAGAAGAGCTGCTCAATCGGAAATAGACCAAGACATAAGGCACAGAAAATTCACGGAATATAACGCGCAAAAACAACTTTACAAAAGGAAAATGAAGGAGACACGAGAGAAATTTTTGCAAGACAAAATAGCTGAAACTGGAGACCTTAACTCATGGGATAAGGTATGGAAGTTACTTTATACGCCCAAATTTATCTCACCAGAACAAAATATAAGACGAGAGGACGGCAGTTACACGACGGACGAAAAAGAAAGGGACGAATACCTATTGACAAAATTCTTTCCAAAAGATGATGAAAACGAAGACACTTACGAAATGACAGTTATTAGGAACCGACAAAGAACGTACATAGAGAGAGAAGAACCAGATGTAGACATAATCGAAATTAGTGATATAATCGACACACTCCAAAATAAAAAAGCAACAGGGACGGACAAAATACCAAATGAGGCCATGAGACATATCTTTGACGAGACAAAAGATTTAATATTAAAAATTTTTACAGCTTGTTTTCAACTGGGAGTTTTCCCAAAAGTTTCGAAAAAAGCTAAAATTGTATTTATTCCAAAAAAAGATGGGACCGCTAGACCAATCAGCTTACTTCCAACTATAGGCAAGGTTCTGGATAAATTAATTAACAAACGACTTCGGTTGTTTCTGGAAAGAACAGGAAATATAGACAAAAGACAATTTGGGTTTAGAGAAGGGATAGGAACAATAAATGCACTTGCAAAACTAACGGACACAATAAAACGTCAAAAACAAGAAGGAAAACATCAGGTTGTAATTGCTCTAGATTTAAAAAATGCCTTTAACAGTGCTTGGGCTCCTTATGTAGATTACCAGATGGAAGTCGCGCAAGTGGGAAGGACATTAAGGACTCTTTGTGACAGCTTTCTAAAAGACAGACAAATAAAAACAAGGACAATGACAAAAGACATGCAAAGAGGCTGTCCACAGGGCTCAAGTCTCGGACCAACTCTATGGCTGTTGGTAATGCAGGGTTGGTTTAAGACATTAGATAAAGCTGAGGAGAATTACGGACAGGCTCACACAGACAGACTCACAACCATTCAAGCATTCGCAGATGATCAAGGTTTAACGATCACAGGTACGTCTCGGACACAAATAGAAAAAAAATGGGAAATCATATGGACGGCTTGTAAGAAGTGGGAGAGAAGCAGCGGAGTAAAGTACAACATAAGTAAAACCGAAGCACTTTTTATACCAAAAGAAAATTTAACGAGGGGACCGACAATACGTGTAGACGAACAGACAGTACGACTTGATATTAGTTTTAAATATCTAGGGGTGTACTTGGACAAGAACATGACCTTTGTAGAACACTCAAAAGAAATTCGTAATAAAATTGGAAAAACAGCAAAGAGCATAATTGGACAGATTTCAAAAAACTACGGACACGACAAAAACATATTTAAGACTATAATAGATCGAGTCTTTAAACCCGCCGCACTGTACGGAAGTGAAATATGGGGTAGCAAGGCAAAAACGCATCAGGTAAAGACACAGCTAGATGCAGCTCTTAGACCACTGCTATTTCTTGTAAATAGAGCATACGCTACAACATCAACAGCAGCGCTCCAAGTCGCAGCAGGTATACCACCGTGGTGGCTTGAGGCTGATAGACGGAATTTTGAATGGACAACACAACGAACAGACTTTGACAGATCACGCCTTAATACAACCGACAAACCACATCCTACAACCCGAAAAGTTTTTAGACAGGGTCAGATCAATGAAAACAATGTACATTTGTATACCTACAGCACAGTATTGCAAAACGAAAGTACAGGAATTGGCATACATTTGTGGAATGGAGCCGATATACAGATTAGAACCAATCATCCCAACTTACACACAGCGGAACTGGTGGCAGTACTAGTTGCCATAAAGAAGAGCACACTGGAGAGAAAATCTAATATTGACATACGTACTGACAAACTGGAAGTTGTAAGAGCAATCAAGAACAATACAATCAAAACTAAAATAGTAGGACACATTTTAAAAAATATAGAAGAAAGACATTCACTAGGATGGACCACAAACATTACTTGGATAAGAGGGTACGGGCAGAACAGAGAAGAAGGAAATAAAAAAGCACATCGGGCTGCATTAAGAGCATTCGAACTACAAGACATAGACCAAGAACATGACATTTATTTTTTTAAATCAAAACAACAAAGACAACGGGAGAGATGGGAATCTTTAAAGCATGACTGGCAGGTTTATTGGGAAAACGTGGAGACGGGAAGGGTGTTCTATGGGAACTGCACAGTAGTTGGTTTTGATAGAATCCCCCTTACCTTTAAGGCCACACAGTTACTTATTGGACATGGCAATATGCGCGCGTATACAAGGAGATTCAACTTAAATGAAAACCCAGCAGTGTGCGACTGTAGACTCGGCGAAAACGAGACTCCATTGCATATTCGTGAAACATGCGAACATGCGTTTAGGGTTGCAATAAGACAGGAGATTCGCGACGAATTTGGTAACTTAGCGATTGCATTGAGAGTTGGGGGAAAAATATGTCAAAACAATGTCAGAAAGGCAAATTTGTGGGCAGAACATTCAATAAACTAAAAAAAAAAGCAAGAACTTGTAAAATGTGACAGCAAAATAAAAAGCAGGATATTTGTGAAAAAAAAATAATAAAGAAGTGGATAATTTAAATAAACTTTATTTTTAGAAACTTAGTTTAGGATTTGACCTAGATATAGTTAAGCACCGTTTACAAAGTAATTTTTAAACTCGTAAATAGGACTAGGTTAGTTATTTAAAAAAAAAAAATTAAAGCAGGGATACCAAGCTGTAAAAAATGTAAACAGACTGTTAAAAAAAGTATAGAAAAAAGAATGCAAAAAAAAATAATAAAAAAAAAGACAAAAAAATCTATAAAGCTAATAAAAGTAGGTTAAAGCAATAAAATTACATGTAAATATACTTTAATGTAAATTACTTAACATTAATTTTAAGTAGAAAGGTACACAAAAGGTTTAATTGGCTAGCAAACAAAAACATAGGAAAAATTAGGGCTTAAATGGACACAAATCACAAATAGGTAGGACACGGGGTATGACTGAGATGATAGTGTGGATGATGTAAGAGTGAAAGACGGACAATAAACACAAAACGCAAATAAATGGCGAGTAACAACGGCGTAAACCGAAAGGTAGGAAGCCTAGCCACTTCTGGGGGGATCACTCGATCCGATAGCTTGACTTCGGCGACGCCCCCCTGTCTGTCTGTCTGTCTGTCTGTCTGTCTGTCTGTCTGTCTGTCTGTCTGTCTGTCTGTCTGTCTGTCTGTCTGTCTGTCTGTCTGTCTGTCTGTCTGTCTGTCTGTCTGTCTGTCTGTCTGTCTGTCTGTCTGTCTGTCTGTCTGTCTGTCTGTCTGTCTGTCTGTCTGTCTGTCTGTCTGTCTGTCTGTCTGTCTGTCTGTCTGTCTGTCTGTCTGTCTGTCTGTCTGTCTGTCTGTCTGTCTGTCTGTCTGTCTGTCTGTCTGTCTGTCTGTCTGTCTGTCTGTCTGTCTGTCTGTCTGTCTGTCTGTCTGTCTGTCTGTCTGTCTGTCTGTCTGTCTGTCTGTCTGTCTGTCTGTCTGTCTGTCTGTCTGTCTGTCTGTCTGTCTGTCTGTCTGTCTGTCTGTCTGTCTGTCTGTCTGTCTGTCTGTCTGTCTGTCTGTCTGTCTGTCTGTCTGTCTGTCTGTCTGTCTGTCTGTCTGTCTGTCTGTCTGTCTGTCTGTCTGTCTGTCTGTCTGTCTGTCTGTCTGTCTGTCTGTCTGTCTGTCTGTCTGTCTGTCTGTCTGTCTGTCTGTCTGTCTGTCTGTCTGTCTGTCTGTCTGTCTGTCTGTCTGTCTGTCTGTCTGTCTGTCTGTCTGTCTGTCTGTCTGTCTGTCTGTCTGTCTGTCTGTCTGTCTGTCTGTCTGTCTGTCTGTCTGTCTGTCTGTCTGTCTGTCTGTCTGTCTGTCTGTCTGTCTGTCTGTCTGTCTGTCTGTCTGTCTGTCTGTCTGTCTGTCTGTCTGTCTGTCTGTCTGTCTGTCTGTCTGTCTGTCTGTCTGTCTGTCTGTCTGTCTGTCTGTCTGTCTGTCTGTCTGTCTGTCTGTCTGTCTGTCTGTCTGTCTGTCTGTCTGTCTGTCTGTCTGTCTGTCTGTCTGTCTGTCTGTCTGTCTGTCTGTCTGTCTGTCTGTCTGTCTGTCTGTCTGTCTGTCTGTCTGTCTGTCTGTCTGTCTGTCTGTCTGTCTGTCTGTCTGTCTGTCTGTCTGTCTGTCTGTCTGTCTGTCTGTCTGTCTGTCTGTCTGTCTGTCTGTCTGTCTGTCTGTCTGTCTGTCTGTCTGTCTGTCTGTCTGTCTGTCTGTCTGTCTGTCTGTCTGTCTGTCTGTCTGTCTGTCTGTCTGTCTGTCTGTCTGTCTGTCTGTCTGTCTGTCTGTCTGTCTGTCTGTCTGTCTGTCTGTCTGTCTGTCTGTCTGTCTGTCTGTCTGTCTGTCTGTCTGTCTGTCTGTCTGTCTGTCTGTCTGTCTGTCTGTCTGTCTGTCTGTCTGTCTGTCTGTCTGTCTGTCTGTCTGTCTGTCTGTCTGTCTGTCTGTCTGTCTGTCTGTCTGTCTGTCTGTCTGTCTGTCTGTCTGTCTGTCTGTCTGTCTGTCTGTCTGTCTGTCTGTCTGTCTGTCTGTCTGTCTGTCTGTCTGTCTGTCTGTCTGTCTGTCTGTCTGTCTGTCTGTCTGTCTGTCTGTCTGTCTGTCTGTCTGTCTGTCTGTCTGTCTGTCTGTCTGTCTGTCTGTCTGTCTGTCTGTCTGTCTGTCTGTCTGTCTGTCTGTCTGTCTGTCTGTCTGTCTGTCTGTCTGTCTGTCTGTCTGTCTGTCTGTCTGTCTGTCTGTCTGTCTGTCTGTCTGTCTGTCTGTCTGTCTGTCTGTCTGTCTGTCTGTCTGTCTGTCTGTCTGTCTGTCTGTCTGTCTGTCTGTCTGTCTGTCTGTCTGTCTGTCTGTCTGTCTGTCTGTCTGTCTGTCTGTCTGTCTGTCTGTCTGTCTGTCTGTCTGTCTGTCTGTCTGTCTGTCTGTCTGTCTGTCTGTCTGTCTGTCTGTCTGTCTGTCTGTCTGTCTGTCTGTCTGTCTGTCTGTCTGTCTGTCTGTCTGTCTGTCTGTCTGTCTGTCTGTCTGTCTGTCTGTCTGTCTGTCTGTCTGTCTGTCTGTCTGTCTGTCTGTCTGTCTGTCTGTCTGTCTGTCTGTCTGTCTGTCTGTCTGTCTGTCTGTCTGTCTGTCTGTCTGTCTGTCTGTCTGTCTGTCTGTCTGTCTGTCTGTCTGTCTGTCTGTCTGTCTGTCTGTCTGTCTGTCTGTCTGTCTGTCTGTCTGTCTGTCTGTCTGTCTGTCTGTCTGTCTGTCTGTCTGTCTGTCTGTCTGTCTGTCTGTCTGTCTGTCTGTCTGTCTGTCTGTCTGTCTGTCTGTCTGTCTGTCTGTCTGTCTGTCTGTCTGTCTGTCTGTCTGTCTGTCTGTCTGTCTGTCTGTCTGTCTGTCTGTCTGTCTGTCTGTCTGTCTGTCTGTCTGTCTGTCTGTCTGTCTGTCTGTCTGTCTGTCTGTCTGTCTGTCTGTCTGTCTGTCTGTCTGTCTGTCTGTCTGTCTGTCTGTCTGTCTGTCTGTCTGTCTGTCTGTCTGTCTGTCTGTCTGTCTGTCTGTCTGTCTGTCTGTCTGTCTGTCTGTCTGTCTGTCTGTCTGTCTGTCTGTCTGTCTGTCTGTCTGTCTGTCTGTCTGTCTGTCTGTCTGTCTGTCTGTCTGTCTGTCTGTCTGTCTGTCTGTCTGTCTGTCTGTCTGTCTGTCTGTCTGTCTGTCTGTCTGTCTGTCTGTCTGTCTGTCTGTCTGTCTGTCTGTCTGTCTGTCTGTCTGTCTGTCTGTCTGTCTGTCTGTCTGTCTGTCTGTCTGTCTGTCTGTCTGTCTGTCTGTCTGTCTGTCTGTCTGTCTGTCTGTCTGTCTGTCTGTCTGTCTGTCTGTCTGTCTGTCTGTCTGTCTGTCTGTCTGTCTGTCTGTCTGTCTGTCTGTCTGTCTGTCTGTCTGTCTGTCTGTCTGTCTGTCTGTCTGTCTGTCTGTCTGTCTGTCTGTCTGTCTGTCTGTCTGTCTGTCTGTCTGTCTGTCTGTCTGTCTGTCTGTCTGTCTGTCTGTCTGTCTGTCTGTCTGTCTGTCTGTCTGTCTGTCTGTCTGTCTGTCTGTCTGTCTGTCTGTCTGTCTGTCTGTCTGTCTGTCTGTCTGTCTGTCTGTCTGTCTGTCTGTCTGTCTGTCTGTCTGTCTGTCTGTCTGTCTGTCTGTCTGTCTGTCTGTCTGTCTGTCTGTCTGTCTGTCTGTCTGTCTGTCTGTCTGTCTGTCTGTCTGTCTGTCTGTCTGTCTGTCTGTCTGTCTGTCTGTCTGTCTGTCTGTCTGTCTGTCTGTCTGTCTGTCTGTCTGTCTGTCTGTCTGTCTGTCTGTCTGTCTGTCTGTCTGTCTGTCTGTCTGTCTGTCTGTCTGTCTGTCTGTCTGTCTGTCTGTCTGTCTGTCTGTCTGTCTGTCTGTCTGTCTGTCTGTCTGTCTGTCTGTCTGTCTGTCTGTCTGTCTGTCTGTCTGTCTGTCTGTCTGTCTGTCTGTCTGTCTGTCTGTCTGTCTGTCTGTCTGTCTGTCTGTCTGTCTGTCTGTCTGTCTGTCTGTCTGTCTGTCTGTCTGTCTGTCTGTCTGTCTGTCTGTCTGTCTGTCTGTCTGTCTGTCTGTCTGTCTGTCTGTCTGTCTGTCTGTCTGTCTGTCTGTCTGTCTGTCTGTCTGTCTGTCTGTCTGTCTGTCTGTCTGTCTGTCTGTCTGTCTGTCTGTCTGTCTGTCTGTCTGTCTGTCTGTCTGTCTGTCTGTCTGTCTGTCTGTCTGTCTGTCTGTCTGTCTGTCTGTCTGTCTGTCTGTCTGTCTGTCTGTCTGTCTGTCTGTCTGTCTGTCTGTCTGTCTGTCTGTCTGTCTGTCTGTCTGTCTGTCTGTCTGTCTGTCTGTCTGTCTGTCTGTCTGTCTGTCTGTCTGTCTGTCTGTCTGTCTGTCTGTCTGTCTGTCTGTCTGTCTGTCTGTCTGTCTGTCTGTCTGTCTGTCTGTCTGTCTGTCTGTCTGTCTGTCTGTCTGTCTGTCTGTCTGCGGTTAGTACTCGAAGAGAGTAGACGTGTTTTCGAGTCGCTGAGCATATAGTTAATTAATTAATTATTAATTGTGAAATTCTTGCAGTTATTCGTAAAACTAAAGGCCAGTTCTGGACCCATTAGTTAGTAGATAAGTAGTGATAGGTTTAGTGCAAATAACAAATACTTAATTGGTAAATTGTAAATAATATAAAAATATGTATAGTGGTATAAAACAATTATAAGTTAAGTGCAAAATACGCGACAGTGAACGATTCTTATCATTTTTGTAGTGGGGCATAAATCACTTGACCGGCCAGGTAAGGCAGCAAAGCGGGCTCCCCAGCGCGCGAAAAGGATTAAGACTGTGAGCGTCGTCGTCGCGGCGCTAGGTCGTACCAAGTAGGCACCGCGATTAGACTGCATAAGAGCAGCGCGGTTCAGCGTATCTACACTGCACTGTGTTCACATAGGACACAGTATATAAAAAGAACAAGAGTTAGGCTACCTCGGAAACTTCAAATGACATAATGACGGACAAAGAAAAAAACTTAGAACTGGATTTAGGCCTGGTTAACGAGATGGGCAACTTCACTAGACGGGCATCAATAACTAGGTCACCGCCTGAGTTGAAAACCGCACAAGAAAAATCGATAAAAACCAGATCGACAAAAAACAGTCAAAAGGGCGACAGTGAGTCAGATAATGGAAAAAAAAGAGGAGCAAGTCCTCTTCAAGAGAAGGATACCAAGAGGGGAAAAACAGGCTACTCAGACGCAGAACAAAGCGGGTCGGTAAATTCTGAAAACGAAAAAGATTTTATCGATAAACAAAAGGCAATTGAAGATGACATTAAAAAAGCTAAAATAGAAAAGGAGGAAAAAGCAAAAAAAGATGAAATTGAACAAAAAATTGAAAATATTTTAGATGCAAAAAGTAAGATAATAAACGCAGCAAACAAGAGGGGATCGTCGGGAAAACTAGCAGTCACGCTTGAAGACAGCATAGCTATTAGAAATAATGTGGATATGTTGGTAGACGAATTAATTTTATTACTTAGAAGGGTTGGGGTTGAAAAATTTGCTAAATCTAAAGAAAAGAATTTAGAAAAACAGGTAGAAAATTGTACTAGGGAAATTCAGATGTTAAAAACAGACATTAAAAGGTTAGAAAATACAATTCTTAATGTTAATGCCGATCTGACAAAAAATAGTCAACGTAGTTTAGAAAAAATACAGGCGTCAAACTCGTCGCGAGTCTCAAAGTCACATAACCGGTATCAACTACACAACGGGCTAAACCCTTCAAATTTAAACGGAGATTCGGGTACAGACATACAAACAACAGACATTGATTCAGACGGAGCTGATTTTATTTTTCCTAAAAGAAGACAAAGAAAAGCGAGAACTTATGCACAAATACTAAATCAAAAAGGAGAACCTGAAGTTGAAAAAACTGTAGATGTCGGCTGGAAAACTCCAGAAAAAATTAAGGAAAAATTACAGACTGTTTTGACAGTTACAAACGTTGACCAAGAGACAGATATAGAACCAAAAAAAGTGCTGGAAAAAGTAAAAGAAATTGCTCCAAAGGAAATACAGGATCTAGGCGGCCTTAAAAATGTGATACCGTTAAAGGGCGGAAGAGTAATCTTGGAGTACAGGGACGAGACACAGAAACAGACAATGACAGATGCACTAAAGATAGCGCAGGACAACAATCAAATAAAAATCTTAAGTAAAACGAGAACACCCAAATTTAGGATTAGTGGGGTAATGAAGGGGTATACAGATGAAGAACTTTTACATCTTATAATAGAGGAAAATCACGATGTTAAAGAAAAGTTTGGAGCAAACCCAAAAGAAAAAATTAAAGTTGTAGCAAGAAGGACATGTAGAAATGAATTAAAGGAAAATATTACTTTTGAGGCTATGGATATTGAAATGTTTAGATACTTTGTAAAAAAAGGCAAACTTTATATTGATATGATGACTGCATTCGTAGAAGAGGAAATACAAGTGGCTCTTTGTTATAACTGTCATAGGTTTGGACACGTGAGCAAATATTGCAAAGACCTACCAAGATGTCATGTTTGTGGAGGCGATCACGAGGGCAGGAAATGTCAATCATTGGATTTGAGCTGTCCAAACTGTGCCAATATGGGTATAGAACTTAATCAAAGAAGACATACGGCAAGAGACTGGTTTTGTCCAGTTTACAAACGGAAACAAAGACAAACACAACAGACAATTGATTACGGACAAACAGGGTTAGAACAGGATAAAATATAATAATAGGATGGATTTAAAAATATTACAAATAAATGTGGATAGAGGACAAGAAGCAACAGAAACATTTTACAGAAAATTGGTACAAGACAATATAGACGTGGGAATTATTGCCGAACCGTACATAAACTATAAAGGAAACAGTAAATACATCATACATACAAATGGACCAATATCTAAAACACAAATCTGGACGAGAAAAGACGTGCTCGCAACTACACAATTAGACCTTACCGACAACAATAGTACAACTATACTCATTGAGTCAAATATAGATAAACTATATATAAGCACAGTCTATGATGAACCAGGGGGAAACGAAAACAGAAAACTTGACGCATTCTCACAAAAATTGCAAAGGCAAAACATTAAACACCTACTTGCAGGAGACATTAACGCACATAATGTAGCATGGGGAGGCACTGTAACAGATAACAGAGGAAAAAAGCTCCTAGAATGGGCAATATCTAACGGGTATGACATAAGCAATGACGGACAACAAATACCAACTTTTAACGGACCTATGGGAAACAGCTACATTGACATGACTTTAAGCAAGAAAATAAAAATTAGAAATTGGAAAGTCGAGGAAGATGAAAGTTTAAGCTTACACAGATTCATTTCATATGATATTGACACAAATGGCGCTACACGTCGAAAAAAGAGGAAGGTGTATGATTTTGAAAATACAAACTGGGATATGTTCAAAGGTTATTTAAGGGAAAACCTAAAAGAAAACTGGCAAATTACCAATGCTGAGAAACTTGAAGAAGTAGCGTGCAAATTTAATGATATCTGCAGCAAAGCATGTCACAGAAAAATTAAAACCAAAAAAGAGGATGAACAAGATGACACTCTCTGGTGGAATGACGAACTACAAAATTACAAGAGACGAGTTAATAGGCTTAGAAGAGCTGCTCAATCGGAAATAGACCAAGACATAAGGCACAGAAAATTCACGGAATATAACGCGCAAAAACAACTTTACAAAAGGAAAATGAAGGAGACACGAGAGAAATTTTTGCAAGACAAAATAGCTGAAACTGGAGACCTTAACTCATGGGATAAGGTATGGAAGTTACTTTATACGCCCAAATTTATCTCACCAGAACAAAATATAAGACGAGAGGACGGCAGTTACACGACGGACGAAAAAGAAAGGGACGAATACCTATTGACAAAATTCTTTCCAAAAGATGATGAAAACGAAGACACTTACGAAATGGCAGTTATTAGGAACCGACAAAGAACGTACATAGAGAGAGAAGAACCAGATGTAGACATAATCGAAATTAGTGATATAATCGACACACTCCAAAATAAAAAAGCAACAGGGACGGACAAAATACCAAATGAGGCCATGAGACATATCTTTGACGAGACAAAAGATTTAATATTAAAAATTTTTACAGCTTGTTTTCAACTGGGAGTTTTCCCAAAAGTTTCGAAAAAAGCTAAAATTGTATTTATTCCAAAAAAAGATGGGACCGCTAGACCAATCAGCTTACTTCCAACTATAGGCAAGGTTCTGGATAAATTAATTAACAAACGACTTCGGTTGTTTCTGGAAAGAACAGGAAATATAGACAAAAGACAATTTGGGTTTAGAGAAGGGATAGGAACAATAAATGCACTTGCAAAACTAACGGACACAATAAAACGTCAAAAACAAGAAGGAAAACATCAGGTTGTAATTGCTCTAGATTTAAAAAATGCCTTTAACAGTGCTTGGGCTCCTTATGTAGATTACCAGATGGAAGTCGCGCAAGTGGGAAGGACATTAAGGACTCTTTGTGACAGCTTTCTAAAAGACAGACAAATAAAAACAAGGACAATGACAAAAGACATGCAAAGAGGCTGTCCACAGGGCTCAAGTCTCGGACCAACTCTATGGCTGTTGGTAATGCAGGGTTGGTTTAAGACATTAGATAAAGCTGAGGAGAATTACGGACAGGCTCACACAGACAGACTCACAACCATTCAAGCATTCGCAGATGATCAAGGTTTAACGATCACAGGTACGTCTCGGACACAAATAGAAAAAAAATGGGAAATCATATGGACGGCTTGTAAGAAGTGGGAGAGAAGCAGCGGAGTAAAGTACAACATAAGTAAAACCGAAGCACTTTTTATACCAAAAGAAAATTTAACGAGGGGACCGACAATACGTGTAGACGAACAGACAGTACGACTTGATATTAGTTTTAAATATCTAGGGGTGTACTTGGACAAGAACATGACCTTTGTAGAACACTCAAAAGAAATTCGTAATAAAATTGGAAAAACAGCAAAGAGCATAATTGGACAGATTTCAAAAAACTACGGACACGACAAAAACATATTTAAGACTATAATAGATCGAGTCTTTAAACCCGCCGCACTGTACGGAAGTGAAATATGGGGTAGCAAGGCAAAAACGCATCAGGTAAAGACACAGCTAGATGCAGCTCTTAGACCACTGCTATTTCTTGTAAATAGAGCATACGCTACAACATCAACAGCAGCGCTCCAAGTCGCAGCAGGTATACCACCGTGGTGGCTTGAGGCTGATAGACGGAATTTTGAATGGACAACACAACGAACAGACTTTGACAGATCACGCCTTAATACAACCGACAAACCACATCCTACAACCCGAAAAGTTTTTAGACAGGGTCAGATCAATGAAAACAATGTACATTTGTATACCTACAGCACAGTATTGCAAAACGAAAGTACAGGAATTGGCATACATTTGTGGAATGGAGCCGATATACAGATTAGAACCAATCATCCCAACTTACACACAGCGGAACTGGTGGCAGTACTAGTTGCCATAAAGAAGAGCACACTGGAGAGAAAATCTAATATTGACATACGTACTGACAAACTGGAAGTTGTAAGAGCAATCAAGAACAATACAATCAAAACTAAAATAGTAGGACACATTTTAAAAAATATAGAAGAAAGACATTCACTAGGATGGACCACAAACATTACTTGGATAAGAGGGTACGGGCAGAACAGAGAAGAAGGAAATAAAAAAGCACATCGGGCTGCATTAAGAGCATTCGAACTACAAGACATAGACCAAGAACATGACATTTATTTTTTTAAATCAAAACAACAAAGACAACGGGAGAGATGGGAATCTTTAAAGCATGACTGGCAGGTTTATTGGGAAAACGTGGAGACGGGAAGGGTGTTCTATGGGAACTGCACAGTAGTTGGTTTTGATAGAATCCCCCTTACCTTTAAGGCCACACAGTTACTTATTGGACATGGCAATATGCGCGCGTATACAAGGAGATAAAACCCAGCAGTGTGCGACTGTAGACTCGGCGAAAACGAGACTCCATTGCATATTCGTGAAACATGCGAACATGCGTTTAGGGTTGCAATAAGACAGGAGATTCGCGACGAATTTGGTAACTTAGCGATTGCATTGAGAGTTGGGGGAAAAATATGTCAAAACAATGTCAGAAAGGTAAATTTGTGGGCAGAACATTCAATAAACTAAAAAAAAAGCAAGAACTTGTAAAATGTGACAGCAAAATAAAAAGCAGGATATTTGTGAAAAAAAAATAATAAAGAAGTGGATAATTTAAATAAACTTTATTTTTAGAAACTTAGTTTAGGATTTGACCTAGATATAGTTAAGCACCGTTTACAAAGTAATTTTTAAACTCGTAAATAGGACTAGGTTAGTTATTTAAAAAAAAAAAATTAAAGCAGGGATACCAAGCTGTAAAAAATGTAAACAGACTGTTAAAAAAAGTATAGAAAAAAGAATGCAAAAAAAAATAATAAAAAAAAAGACAAAAAAATCTATAAAGCTAATAAAAGTAGGTTAAAGCAATAAAATTACATGTAAATATACTTTAATGTAAATTACTTAACATTAATTTTAAGTAGAAAGGTACACAAAAGGTTTAATTGGCTAGCAAACAAAAACATAGGAAAAATTAGGGCTTAAATGGACACAAATCACAAATAGGTAGGACACGGGGTATGACTGAGATGATAGTGTGGATGATGTAAGAGTGAAAGACGGACAATAAACACAAAACGCAAATAAATGGCGAGTAACAACGGCGTAAACCGAAAGGTAGGAAGCCTAGCCACTTCTGGGGGGATCACTCGATCCGATAGCTTGACTTCGGCGACGCCCCCCTGTCTGTCTGTCTGTCTGTCTGTCTGTCTGTCTGTCTGTCTGTCTGTCTGTCTGTCTGTCTGTCTGTCTGTCTGTCTGTCTGTCTGTCTGTCTGTCTGTCTGTCTGTCTGTCTGTCTGTCTGTCTGTCTGTCTGTCTGTCTGTCTGTCTGTCTGTCTGTCTGTCTGTCTGTCTGTCTGTCTGTCTGTCTGTCTGTCTGTCTGTCTGTCTGTCTGTCTGTCTGTCTGTCTGTCTGTCTGTCTGTCTGTCTGTCTGTCTGTCTGTCTGTCTGTCTGTCTGTCTGTCTGTCTGTCTGTCTGTCTGTCTGTCTGTCTGTCTGTCTGTCTGTCTGTCTGTCTGTCTGTCTGTCTGTCTGTCTGTCTGTCTGTCTGTCTGTCTGTCTGTCTGTCTGTCTGTCTGTCTGTCTGTCTGTCTGTCTGTCTGTCTGTCTGTCTGTCTGTCTGTCTGTCTGTCTGTCTGTCTGTCTGTCTGTCTGTCTGTCTGTCTGTCTGTCTGTCTGTCTGTCTGTCTGTCTGTCTGTCTGTCTGTCTGTCTGTCTGTCTGTCTGTCTGTCTGTCTGTCTGTCTGTCTGTCTGTCTGTCTGTCTGTCTGTCTGTCTGTCTGTCTGTCTGTCTGTCTGTCTGTCTGTCTGTCTGTCTGTCTGTCTGTCTGTCTGTCTGTCTGTCTGTCTGTCTGTCTGTCTGTCTGTCTGTCTGTCTGTCTGTCTGTCTGTCTGTCTGTCTGTCTGTCTGTCTGTCTGTCTGTCTGTCTGTCTGTCTGTCTGTCTGTCTGTCTGTCTGTCTGTCTGTCTGTCTGTCTGTCTGTCTGTCTGTCTGTCTGTCTGTCTGTCTGTCTGTCTGTCTGTCTGTCTGTCTGTCTGTCTGTCTGTCTGTCTGTCTGTCTGTCTGTCTGTCTGTCTGTCTGTCTGTCTGTCTGTCTGTCTGTCTGTCTGTCTGTCTGTCTGTCTGTCTGTCTGTCTGTCTGTCTGTCTGTCTGTCTGTCTGTCTGTCTGTCTGTCTGTCTGTCTGTCTGTCTGTCTGTCTGT